>OMLF01036350.1:0-42379 GCA_900302615.1 Holocentrus rufus | reverse complement strand
TTGGTGATCTAAGCGCGTCACAGCCCCTCTACTGTGCGAAGGCAAAACGTGTCCAGCAGTCCACAGCTCAGACTAAACCATAGGGGGCCTGATAATAACCCGTGACTTTTCCATATCCGCCGTATCCTCCGACACCCGCTTCATATCCACCGTGCCGTTATCGCCGTGCACTCTGTACCGGACCGGAATGTTTTCATAAATCACTTTACAGATATCTGTGCAACAGTATGACTGTAGCTTGCACACTGACACCACACTGAGTTTAAAAAGAAAGAAAGAAAGAAAGAAAGAAAGAAAGAAAGAAAGAAATACTCGAAACCACCAGCAGCCATTTGAGGGACATGTGCATGATGGGCGTCAGTTGGGTTTGGCAAGGTAAGTGCACTCGCTATACTTGAGCGTCGCTGAGGCCAAATCTGATCTTGTAGTGGGGTTTTTATCTTTATAATGGAGAGCAAAGACCAAGAAAAACATCGGAGGGCATTTTTTAGAAGCCATATCTTTAAAGAAAAGTCCCATCATCACAGCCAAAGATCCTCCCAAATGATATAATTGTTGACCATATTAACCAAATAATATCAATTATCAGTCATACTTGTCCCCAGAGGGCAAGTCTATTTATAGGAACACGTTTTGGCAAGTAAATTAGATGCCTGGACTTTGACATATATTATGATTTAGTGGAGTGAGGTCCCCGCTGCATTTCAGCACCACGAACAGCGCCTCGCTCGCGTGCTCCTGCTGTGAAGGAACAAGGAAAATTAACATGGAATAACAATGCACTTTGTCATGGATGATTGGCCCGTGCAAGTGCAAGGCCTTCACGTGCAACCTGGGACAAGTACTGCTGTGCTCAAGGGCACGCGCTGCCAAAAATATCCATCATAACAACTCATTTATTCTAGTGTGGAGTCTTGCCTTGTTAATGTGGTTATTATTTCTTAAAACAGCTGAAGAAATCCGTCACTGGTTTGAGAGAACTTGTTTCCAGTGTACATTTTCTCAGTCAAGGGTCATTGCCTTTTCTAAGGATACCAGCGAGTTTTGTCTGACAAATTTCTGAAGCAATTTAAGACCGTATAAGAGCAAATGTCTAGTTTGCCACCCCTTTCTCTGGACATAAATTTACCACCTCATAAAAGGACTCATCACCCTTGACCTATTTCAATAATTATTTTAAATTGAAGCCACATTTCTGGAAAAAATGTTCACATCAGTGGAACATCAGGATGTCAGAGGGTCATTTCTTCAGAATACTCATTGTGGGGGATACAGTAAGTGGTAGTTCCTATTAATTCATAAAAGTAACCCTCCTGATACATCTTGTAAAAATACAAAAGGGTTTACTTGTATAGGCAAAGAAAGAAATCAAGAAAATGGCACCAAAAGACTACAAATTCTTACAAAGACATTTTGAAGAGGAGCAAAACATACAAAATGTGAAGGACACTACTTCTACTTTTTAGGTGAGTTGTTGTCAGGTTGTTCCTGAAAATAAATTATTTTACTTTTTTCCTGGTTAAGTAAAGTTTGAATAAATATGATAAAATATCTATCCCCTGATATTTTTTCTTATCCTTCTCTCCTCTATTTCTCAAAGTACAAATAAAAGAAGAGGCTAAATTGTTTAGCTCAGTAAACAGTTTGAGCAATGCTTGAGTTAATTATTTGTGGTTGAACCAGTCTATTACAATCTATATCTGTATTGTGTTTTAAATGCTACACTTGACATAGTTGAAGCTGTTATCGGCTGATTAGGCTTGAGGCATTGTTGTGTGTTCAATAATAGGCTATTAACACCATGTGGTCCGTCTCACTAGTGTTTTTTTAATTTTTCACAGCACTTGTAATGGGAAGGCTTTCTCCAAGACTAAAGAAACGCTTGTGGTAAAACCTATTGTGAGCAGTATTGCTTGGCTTCAGGTTTTGTAGAGTAGCAGCCTTGTGTGACGCGTGTCCCTCATTGCAGGAACAGCTGCACAAAGACAAGGCAGCTTATCTGTGGGAGCCCATTGAGGAAGGACGGAGTAAAGCCACAACAGTCTGCCTATTCGTTTTTATTACTTTTCCTTTCCCAATATCCTCATCTCTCCTAACACATCTATCCCTGTTCTCTCCCCCTCCTTTCTGAGGATGAGGCCATCTGTCCCAACAATGCATTCGATCTAACCTTATTTAACCTTCTAGGTCGGCTTGCAATCTCAGACCATTGTAGAGTGACGATCCTGGTGCTGTCAGCCGACCGTCCAGAATGCAGAGTTCATCCGAGCTTACAGCTCCCCTCTGCCTCTGCCTTCCCTCGCTCTCCGAGACGTAGATCACCCCACAGAAGACAGCAACACTTGCTGCTGTCTCCAGTGGCATATTTCTGAGCATCTCTCTTATTTTAGTTCCTGCTCTCCCTCACATCAGGAGCAGCCTAGAAGTTAAAGAAGCTGTCCTGTAACTGAAGGGTCCTGAGGTCAAATCAAATCACCACACTGTCTTGGAAAATGTGGGTGTGGAAAGTTAAAGATTCAGACCATCCGCTCTTTCAGCTGCTGCGGCTGAGGCGCCCTGAACCTCAAACCAGTTCAGTGGTCAACAGTAGCAGGCTGCTGTTGTAGTGGGCAGCTCTGAGCTGTATCTGTTATTGTGAGGCAGCGTGTTTATGTCTGCATGTTTTTGTGTTTAAAAAAAAAGCAGATGTACTTCTTTATTTGAATTGCATGCATTATGTGCTGTCAGTATAATTTATCATCATCCCTCATCCTCTGTCACCCCTTAGGTCCTCTCAAAGGCTTCTTGGAAAAGCTTGATACCCCTCTTTTCCTTAAAATGGGACATCTTTGACTTGAACCTCCCCGCGAAAGAAGTTCATCACTTTAGTTTTTTTCACTCTTGTTTGACAGTATAATTGTATCAGTCTTCGGCTGATATCATCCTCTCTGCATTTTGACTTTAATAATGCCGGCTGCAGGCTCAACTTAGTTTTCTCCAGAGCTGCACGACTCCTGCACGACTTCTAATCTCTGTTACTCGTCTTCTTCATGTCAGGGACATTCACGATGTGTCCTTCTGTGTTCCCTCCTCGACAAACCCCCTCTAATCTGGTTTCACTTCACACACTATCACCGCTCAGCAAAGTCTGCAGTCTCTCCACCCTTTCTCCCACTGCCTCCACTCCTTCCTCTCTAATTCCACAGTCTGCACTGCTTCTGTGTTTCTGTCCTCTCTTCTTCTTGTGACTTTTACTGTCATCTTCTCCGCCACCCCACCTGCCCCTGGGCTGTCTGAAACCTTGCAAATTAATTGTAAAAGGCTTCGGGCGGCCGAGAGAAAGTGGCACAAATCTGGCTTGTTTGATGTCGTCTTGCGTCTCAATTTCTGCTTCTCCTTCTTCCCTGCATCTGTCTCAACTGATAATTCAGCCAAAACAACCCTGTGGAATCAAATCTTATGTGCTTAGCCCAAGAAACCAGTCTCAGTGTTCTCGTCACCTTCTCCGCCTCCATCTACTTTTTTCTCCTCCGTTTTTGCCGGGGCTTTTGCCACCGACTTTGAGAAGAAAGGCAATGACATCTGAGGCTCCTTCTCCAAGCTAGCCACTATCCCTTCCCCCAGTTCTCTCATTACATTCCCCTCTAACCCCACTGACTCTGGCTTAATGAGTCTCTCTCTCTCTTCTCTTCCCAGATGAGTCCCAGAAATCCTTTTCCACCAGCGGGGGCATCAGCTGCCCTCTTGACCCTCTCCCCTCCTCCAGGTGATGGCCGCTGATCTGCTCCTTTTCCAGACAACCATCATTAATTCCTCTTTAATATAAGGTTAGGAACAATCTGCCTACAAGTCAGGTAGAGTTACTCCTCTGCTCCTGCTGACCTGGGAATCTTTGCATGTCATGATTTGTTTCTTTACAAACTCTTCCTACCAGATATATTGGGGAGGGTCATCTTCATGGTGGTCTCTCATGGCTGCGGTCTTAAAGCAATGGTTAAGTAAAATATGTAATTCTTCATTATCATTTGGTACAGAAAACATCATGAAACTGTGAGAACCTGAACTCTTTTCTATGCAGAGCGAGGTCTATCACTTGGCTTGGCTTCTCCTGAGTCAAGTGATTGGTTTTTCGGAGATTAAAAGTTACTTTCACGGATAAGAACACGACCTCAATTTTTATTCCTCCTGCTCCTATTTGACTGTAACTTCAACTACACTTTTTATCCTCCTCTAGACGTAACAAACAGTCATGAACCACAGTAACTGTTAACTTAATTGTTAGCAAGGCACGCCAAGGATTATTTTATTGTTTCATGAGTTTTTATGTTATATCAGTAGAGGTGGGCTAGCAAACACAAACGGGTTAGCAAGTGAGCTGCAGCAATGTTAGCTAGGAACACATTATCTAATATATTGTTGCAGCACTTGTAAAACTTGTAGCTCCTCAGTTCCAACAAGCGGGATATTTTCACTTTGCTGGACAGTTGGTTGGTCTTACCAGAGTCCAGGAAATATTGTTACCCTACAAGGGGAGCTAAAGCTCATCCAGCCCTGCTGGAATGGATTACTGTAGAAAATATAGCCCCTAAAGCTCCATTTTATTACAGTTATTGCCTTTTAGAAACTCTCAAATCTTGGTGGATAATGAAGATAGTCCTCAAAAATAATACTAAATTAGAAAATCCTTGTTTTTAACTGGGCTTGCCATTCCTTTAAAGCTCAGTCTCTTTTATACAAAATCTCCTGGCCCTGTCCTCACATCCTGCAACTTTTCCCTCCATTGTTATGCTGACAATACAGCTCTAGCTTCTTTTGCTTCCTCTGACACGCAGATTGAAGCACGCACCTCCGCTTACCTAGCTGACATTTGCAGTTGGATGTCTGCCAGCCACGTCAATCTCAACTAGAGGCTCAGCTGCTGCTTTTCTTCCTTCGCCTTTTTCAAGTCGGTGGAGCGGGGGTGGGTGGGGGTGTCTTCAACCACAGTCTCTCCTGCCCAGACTGTCTACAATCTCAGTGTGAACTTAGACAGTCAATTTGTGAGGCCTTCAGTACAACTGCAGCCCAGTCCTATAGGTTTGAACGTTGGCTTTATCAGCGCTCCTCCTCAACAGGGACTCAGAGAGGCTTGCTTTCCAAACTCTAGTCATCTCTCGTCTGGGCTACTACAACTCCCTCCTGGCCAGGCTCCCAAACTCCTCTCTCCTGCCCCTACGACCCGCACAGCTGCAGCTGGCCTCGTTTTCATTCATACTAAATTCTCACATTTCACCCCCCTCTTGGGCTTCCTTCACTGGCTCCCTGTGGCTACTCATATCGACTTCAAAACCTCGACTCTTTTCCATCGGTCTTCCCAACGGTGTAATGACCTTCCCACCCCTGACCGAACTACACTCACTCCCCATCTCCCAGCTTGAGCTGAAAACTCCAGCCAACAGAACCATTTCGTGTTCACCTGTTCCCCTACCTTCCTCATTTACCTGCACCTGCTCTTGCTCTTTTCTTGTTAAAAACTTCTCATGCTTAACTCATTTTTTTCTACCTAGACATATATTTGCCTACGCAGTGCTCCATACAATGAATTAAATATAGATGGCCTGTAAGAATACCGATGTGTGGGTTGAGCTCAAGCTTTCAGGCTTCAGCAGTGGCCAGATCTTCCTTAACAGCACTCAAAGAAATTATGGCTTACATTTTTGTTTCTGTGGCCGACTGATGTGGGTCTTAAAGCAAGAAAAGGAACCCAAGACTTTCACCGCCCAGCCAACATTCATAAAAAACACAGGATAATTTAGAGGAATCCAATTGGTTTCCACACCAAACACCATTGCAAATTACAGGAAACAGGGACCTTTCTCTTTTGTTTCTCATAGACGCCTTAAAAATAATTTCCAGCCTGAGATGACTACCATTAGAAAGCTGAATATGAACCCAGTACAGTCCAAAATAAATCCCTTGGACCCTCTCTAACGGTCCTTATTGTTGTCCTTGTTCACTGGAAGTGAATACCTAAGACTAATCAATTTTCATGTCTGTGTCTGTGTCTATGGTAATTGAGAATAAGCTCCAACTCCACAACATGACTGGACTTGCTACAGACATTGAATCTGTTGTTGAAGCACCAATATATTCAACACTCTGTTAATCTGAAATCGACCACAGCCAAAAGCCAGGCGAGACAGGTATGGTACATAAAAACAACCATAACCTTAGTCAATAGACTAAAATCAATGCATATTTTTAATATCATAAACAATCAAAAGATTTTTCACATTATTAGCAATATTACATACATATTACATGACCCTTAGTCTATATAAGAGTATATGCTGTGAGTAAAACTAGTTTGATTAAAAAAAAACATATAAGGGTGGTCCACAATTTGTTCTGTTAAAGGTTTTTGTGTCTTAAAGTGGGATGGGCAGCTCAGATCAGTGATTTTAAATACACGACACAGCCAGCACTGGGGACAAAGTGGTGAGGCAGTGCTAATTAGAAAGTAGCCACACATTACATAATACAGTAAGTTCACCCAGATCAGCTGTTGGGCTGCTAAATCCTACATCCATATCCCCATAAAGACTTACTCCTGTTGCTGCCCATGCTGATTAACAACATCTATCAGACTAGTAAGGTATTTTTAGACAAATATTCAGGAAATGAGTATAAGGCATAGCCTATGAGCACATTAGGTATGCATCTGGGGCAGTAGTGGTTAGAAAGTGCTGCACCCTGTCTAGTCAAACAGAATACTCCATCAGCTCATATATCATACTGAACACATATACAGTATATTACATAGGCAGTCCTTACCATAGATGTTTTCTATTCAAATGCTCATACACAAAATTAACCCACTTATCAGTTTGGAGAGTCTCGGTCTGTTCACTTACACGCTCAGGAATCCAACTTTTGATTAAAATCTTGACTCTGCCCAGTCGTCTCCTCTTGTTCCCTCTGCTGAAGAGGAAGTGATGCAGGAATATTCAAAATGACGGTAATTTCCGTTTGGTGGTGTAAACATACTGATAATGGAAGAAAAAATATACCTCCTCTATCACCACACACAGACGCGCACACAATTTAAAATTTCTGTCATGGCTCCAGTAGCTTTTCAGTCAGTGCAACTGTATGCAGAGGCAAATGTTTTTTTTATTTATTTTTTTTGAATGGCTGTTTTGGCACAGCCCAGTCTCCTTGGGGTTGCAGCAGGACGGGATGGAATCTGGCCACCCCCTTCTCTTCTTCGGGGGGCCTCAGACTGGCAGCAGCGGTGAGGCGGAGGGGCGACAAAGCCTGGAGCAAGAAGAGAGAGTGAACAGGCAGAAGGCATGAACAGAAGGGCATGCTTTTAAACTTGCAGACTAATTGGAAAATGATGATCCCACAGCAGTACTTCAGCTCTGGAATAAGCTGTGTGAGTTAAGGTCAGCTTAATCTCAGTCTACATGTGAGGCCATCAAATGGATTCACATGTACAAATGAAATGACAGGCATGCTTTCATTCATTCTTTGCATTTATTCCTCACTCAAATTCATTTGAGTTTATTTACTGTGAACACTTTGATGATATTTAACACTTATAGGTGTTATAATGCAACACTTATAATAGCTTCTTTAATACTTACATAGTTGATTTTTTCTGTCTAAAGGGGATATATACATCACAAAGTACAGTTTTAATTCCACTGTTTTCAGTGCATCAGCAAGTAATGTAACATCAAGAGAATATTTTCCATTCATTTGTTTACACCATACAATTCTCTCACTGTCATAGAACATATCACAGGCGCCAACCAAACATTACTGTAGATTTGTGCAGATCACTGCTAACAAAGACAAGCCCACACCTCCTATAAGAGCTCTGTTCTGTACATAAACTCCAGAGATGTAACACTTTGCAGCAACACTACATTTTAAACTCCCACTTTTCTGCTGTGCCAGCAGCTCATTTGGGCCTCTCCGCTAGAACTTGCATTGGCATTCTTATTTGTGGGCAGCTATTTTGTGCCTCTGCAAAGCAAAACCAAATTTGGCAAGTTTGTTATGGAGATTGCAGCCTCCCGATGAATTCTGCCCAGAGCTTTTCTGTTCTCAAAGTGGGTATGGTTCGCTCCAGAAGGACTTGCATTTTGGTATTCTCACCACTGTTTCACAACTAAACAGGCAATGTTCCACTACTATGGTGGAGCCATTGCTATGTTCCCGAGGTTGACACGTTTATTAGGTCATCCTAGCATTTCAAGACTCCGCGTTGTTCAATCCTGTGTTGTGACCTTGCTGGGAAAACTGAGAACAGATACTACAATGAAGAACTGACGTTTACTGGTCCATTGACCAGAGCATCGACTAAACCCAGTACATACACTCCATAAATCAAGCCGTGTCTTTATTTATTAATCCTACAGAGTGGCTCTTTGTTCAGATTTAGATTAAAAGTGCACTGTGACGTGAGTGCAGACTAATCTCTACACAGAACAAAAAGAAATTTAATAATAACACACAATGCCATGTTATGGCTGTTTGTCTCATCTTTCACCCGTCTTGCCCTGTGACGCCGCTGTCACTTCGATCCCCGCTCCTTTTAGCCTCCTCTCTTTGATTTGATCTGCATGTTTTTTTTTTGTTTTTTTTTTACTTTTAATGGGAGAGTCAACCTGACACAGAGCCATTTTTCACAGGTGTCTATCTTTTTGACAGTGGTCTGCCAAACCGTGCCCTATGTCAACCAAGCACTCTTATTATCTGCTTGCTCAAGGTCACGGAACAATCAAGAGATTGACTATAAGCGAGCTCGTCGCCTCTGCCTCCGAGGGATAAACTGGATTAAGGTATTGGGAGGGCTGTGCAGTTAAAGCTTTGGGG
The DNA here is from genome assembly GCA_900302615.1 of Holocentrus rufus. Lineage (NCBI taxonomy): Eukaryota > Metazoa > Chordata > Actinopteri > Holocentriformes > Holocentridae > Holocentrus > Holocentrus rufus. Next base: position 33,535 of record OMLF01036350.1, on the reverse strand, counting down.
ATGGCAAAACACAATCAGCATGTCTCTACATGCCTTGCCTGCTTCAATCATCCACAAGTAATCACTGCACGAATGGAAGCCACACACCTTCCCCTGTTAATCAGATGGAGGCAGACAGCAACAGATATGATCCCTGTAATCTTTCTCTTATTGGCATCGCATGCTCCCATCTGAGGATCCACATCTGTTCTGCACTGTTTTCAAACTGACACCCATCATAGTAAACAGCTTTGACCTTGAATCTATAATAAAAAATAATCATAACAATAATGATAATCAGGACAATGACAATAATAACAACAATAATAATAATAATAATAATAATAATAATGAGGATGATGGTAATAGCTAACAATAATAACAATAATAATAATAATAACAATAAACAGTCCAAAAAATGAGACACTCAGTGCAACTTAATATTAAAGTTAATATTATCTAAGATGTCATCATATCCTGCAAATGCTTTGCTGTCATTTTTATCTACACTGGTCTGATTGCTTCTGTCTCTCATGGAGATCCCAGAGTGTGATTACGCGTCATTGATGGATAATTACATGGTTGGAATATTTTGAGCCACTACAGTGTTTGCGTCAGTGAGTATAAGATCAGCAGGAGGATCAGCCTTGTTCAGCCTTTTTAAGATGCCTATTTAAAGAGTTGCTGAGTAGTTTTCTCAAGGTGGAACTTTATTCTATCCGGAGGGAAGGCTTGTTTACTGCTGTGGTCTATTCTGCACACCGAATAAATGTCTCACCACAGCAAACCTTTGAAAATTCCATTTCCATGATTGTGTTTGCCGTTGCATTGTTTACATCCATTTTTTAGGGCAAACACACTTTCGTTCCCGTGACTTGGCAGGGCTGGAACTCGCCTAAGTTGTCTGACTGTAATTAGCTTTTTAAATCCCAAGGGGGAATCCAGTTGGCCTGCCCACCAAGTACAAACCAGTCATCAGAAAGTGCGAAGACGTGCTCAAACAGCCTCCGGACCCCTGCGGATCGCTCGTCTGTCCCTGTGTATGTGCTGGAAAAACATTTTCCTTTCAGTGGTGACTCATTTTTCCCCACTGTTGTTCACAAGTGTCAAAAACACCAGTGTTCATTCTGAAAATGTTGACAAACAGCCATAGGACTTGAAACAGACCGTCTACGTCATAGTTTGTTGTATAGAGTTAGGACAACTGAACCAAACCAACATATTCCCATATGGAAATCTAATATATCATCATAAATGCCCCAATACCAGAGAATGTTGTCATATATGTTACATATACAGTCATATATCAACATATATATTAGCATATATACCCCTCTGCATATGGTGATACATGTTTAGCCCATATATGATGAGTATATATGTCAATAAAACATATTGTCCTTATGTGGTGATACTCAGTATGTGCACCCATATCTGCTCAACAAATGTATATGAAAGTGCATGTATTTGTAATTTATATCACACATGTACAGTATATTCATTCATGAAAATGTTAATCATTTGACCATACAGCCCATATGTCATATATGGAAATCCACTACATATATATACAGTATATATATTACATTTCTTTATGTGTTGGGTTGATATTGACATTTTATTTTATACCAGATATTGACTGTTCCATTTACAACTTGTTTTGGTTCTAAATGGAACCCTACGATAAAGAATCGACTATATATATGAAACCATTACAATATGAGCAAAACTGCTATGAGCAATAACCAAACTTTATTTATATAATACATTTCGTACAATCAGTGTAATGGAGTGTGTTTTCAGGTAAACAAAATACAACATTAAAGTGAGAAAAAAGAAAAAATACAATAAAAAACAACAACTCCTACTGATTGTACTGAAGCGCAGGAATGACCATCTATGCCTACATGCAGTGATGCAGTATAAAACAACCCTCTGTACCTATACTGTTCCTTCATAGTGAAGTATAGAACAGACTATACTCAGGCAGTTTTCTCATAATACAGTGTAGAATCAACACGATACCTTTATGGGTATAATAGTAGCACTGAAATCTATTCAGCTCCAGATCCAGTATTATATGGAAGTACAACACTTGAGGTTGCTTCACATAGTAGAGCTTCAATAAAGCAGCACCTATCCCACAGAGAACCTACAACAACCTATTTTCTGGGAGTGACAATAGAAGGACCTGTTTGGCTTTCAGAGTCATGCCTTGACCTCTTAGGATGAATACTGAAGGACAGACTTTGAAGCGGGGGACATCTCTCTCTCTCTCTCTCTCTCTCTCTCTCTCTCTCTGTAACCCCTTTGCTCTTTCATCCTTGCCTCGCTCTCCTCCTCAGCCCCGCTCTTGTGCTCTTCAGAGAGGCAGCGATAGCCTCCAGTGTTTACGCGTCACACTGCATGACTTATACATGAAGAGGATCCTCTTTATTCATCTTAAGGGCTCCGGCTGCGTGAGCGGGGCTCTCTGTCGTCTGTATCACTCCGGCACTATGTCTCCTCTAACCATTTCATCTTCTCTCGTGCACAGACATTCACGCTGCTTTCACTCAAACCCGCGAGCCTCTGGGAGCCCAGTGGAGGCGAGTCAGACAGATAAACCAGGCCCCCATATTTGGCTGCTTCACACTCTCTCTTTTTGCATGCTTCTGTTTGTGTGGGTGTGTGTCTGCATGTGTGTGCTTGTTATGTAAGGGAGCATAAATGAAGGCTTGCGTGATTCTGCCATCCACTTGAGTTCTGGCTCGGCCATTAAAACCTGTGGCTCTCATTAGAGCCGCGGCTTTTGCAAGTTTATCTTCTTTAAACTGCTTGAACTTCTTCTTCTTAGGCTCTTTGAGGGAAAGTTTGAATTTTAAGCAAGCTGCCCAGTCTTGTAAAGCCTACATGTTGTTTCAAGTGTGCCAAGAGTATACTAGTTACAGCACTGTAGCTGCTGCTAAAGCTTCACGCTGGAACAAGGGGTATTTACCTGTATTTCAGATTTGAATTAGAATATTTCTCTTATTGCAGAAGAATGTAAATTGTATTTTATACATCCCACTTGTTTCAAATGCTAATCAACTTCAAACATGTTTTTTTTTTATACTAGTTGGCTGATCTGCCTTATTCTGCCTTGTTTCAAAATAATTATACAGTCTGCATTTATGCGGTCTTAAAAACAAGACTTTAAGACTGAATATGAGACTTAATGACTTATTAAGATAAAGCTTTTTTGCAGATCTCTCTCCATTAAACAGCAACAACATCTCTCTGTAGTAAACACATGAATATAAACCATTACATTACAGTCGGTTACATCAAATAGAGAAAACATTTCCCCAACCTACCCGCTTTTCATTATAAGGGACTTTACAATATTAATAAAGAGAGTATTTGGCAATAAATAGTTTATTAACAACACTACTAAGCCAGACTACTCTCTTTTAAACAATCCATCACCATTATTTCTGTCTAATCTAAGACTGTGTTTACAATCCAGTGTCACTGAGGACATAGCCTGGGCTTCAATTTGCATGTCCTCTAAATTTGCTTTATTAGCATTTTAGTTATTATGTTTTACATCATGTAGCTCCCAGTCAGAGAGGCAACAGGGCTAAACAGCAATCAATTAAACTCATTTTCCCTGCGCTTTGTTATTTGCTTGCATGGATTTTGTAACCAGGAGACAAGAGAAGAAATCTTGTTCGGTCAGTGCGACTTTTCATCTTTAATGTCATGCATTAGCCACTAAAATAAAGGCCTTCTCTGAACAGCCCGACTTCCAGTGAGCGCCTCTCTTCTCTCCAGCACACTGAAGACGAGGCAGTGTTCCTCCTCAGGGCCAATTTAGAGTTGGATTTTGTTCTACTGAGTGGGTGTGTCTTTTGGGAACTTGCTGGTGCAATTGTGTGAAATTTACTCTTTAAACATCTATAGAAATATATTACATTCCCTGACTTAAAAGCAAACTTAATTTGCTGCTTTAAAATTTCATATAAAATATGAAATACTGTAGTAGAATTTCCAGTCCGACTTGCAACATTTCCCTGAAGATCTCATTTTTTCCCCCATTGACTCATGTTATTTCTGCCATGAAACAAAAAGCATGAGACCCAACAGAGATCCTACACAGCTGTGGAATCTTGTTCTCTCGTGTTTCTCAGATCTTTTCCAAATGATACTATCCAGCAAGGATGATCTCTCACAAAGGCTCTAAAATTCAGCCATTTTAGACATAAGCATACAGTCACAGCATGCAGATATCTCGCTCTTGTGGAAACAATATACAGCAATCTTTTTATCCTGGCATTGATAAGATGTGTGTCCAACAAACATTCCCTCTAGGGCTGCAATATGCAGTCACATGCTCAGGTTTGGAAGCTATCTGCCCTGTCATCATTCCTCATATCCATACTCATCATAACTGAAAATAGCATCTAATACTTTTCCTTTCGGGCACTGGGTTTTCTGGGTTTTTATAAATGAACCATCGTGAAGTGGTTCTAAGCGTGAGAAAATGAGAGGAGCGCGGTGCTTCATCGTCTATAGGGAACATATCTGTTTCATCTGTGACACGTTTGTTTTCACAGATATACATTGTGATTAATCGCAGCTCCTCCTAATGAGCCTAATGAGACTCATGACTGAAAAATTAATACAGCGCAGCAGGAAGCATCATTCTTTAACTCCCGAGTGTTATATAACTTCATAATTTCCATAATAAGCTGTTGGGATGAATAGCATGTTGCCGCAACTAATATTTCAGAGAAAGATTGCCATACTCGAGTATGCAGGCCCCATTAAGACAGAACATGAGTGAGGCTCAGATTGGGAAAGCAACAGTTCATAATGTGTCTGTAATCAAAGGCTTCTCTCGCTCACTGCTGAGTGATATTGCCGAGAGAAAATAATAAATAAATAAATAAATCTCAGAAAATGTTCCTAACTTAAGGGAAATTGAGGTGAGGAACATTATTGTTGAAGTAATGAGGAAGTGGAGATCCTGATACTTACCAGTGTCGGCTAATTAGGCAACACTTACAGCAGCGAGGGTACGATCACACAGGGTAAAATGTAATTTCATTCAACCTTCTCCTCCCCCAACCTGCTATTACCCTGCTCTAATAGGCTTGGTCAAATAAAGAATGTGGAGGTGAGGTGCTCAAGGGCTGAATATGTTTCATTTCCCAATTAAAATTGCGGGGGAACTTCTTAATTTATCCCAGAGAGACTGCAGCGTCAAGGCTCCTATCGTTACACAGAAATACCTTGCAGGTGTGGCCGGCAGTCAATCCACAGTGTCAAAAATCTTCACATTAGCAGGAATTAAAGGCAGCTTTGGTTAAGCTGTGCAAACCCACATTCAGCGAACAACAAAAACGGGTTGCAAGTTTGGACTAAAAAGCATGCATCTACCCAAAGAAGTGCATGAACGGATATTTGTCACGTTTTTTTTTTTTTTTGTTTGTTTGTTTTCCCCCCAGCTTTTCATTTCCTGAGCGCGGACGGAAAGGTTATTCGTCGATAAACTCCCGGCCCTTGCTATCTTTTAAAAACATATCCATTATCCTCAGCGGGTTGGAGGAACTTTCATCACCAATTTCATCACTATTTGTCATCATTACGCGTCCTCACACCCATTGGCGCACCAGCTCTGTGTGGGGACCACGCGTGATATGAGCCCGGTTATTTTTACTTTACTGGTTTCCTGTCATGAATACCAGATGATGGACCTTACGCGGTCGCAGCCTGAGTGTACAGGGGGTTAATGAGGTCTCTTGAATCAGTGGTCTGATTTATGCCCCGGGTCAGACCGCAACCATTGAGATGATCTACAGCTGATTAAATGAGCCATTTCCATACTTTGAACATGGATGGTAGCATGACCCAGCACAAAAAAAAGACTCATCATGCTAGAGCACTAAAGGGATTTGTCGATATCCTCTTGCTAGCGCTTAGTTTTGTGGAATCCTTTCCTTGGACTTCCTCTTGTCTGACCTATTGCTGCAGGCTGCGATGGCTGAGGCGGAGAGCAAATCTCTCCCTGCCACACCTGCTCCTCCCACAGCGAAACAAAAGAAATGCCCCATTGCATGTTAGAGATTGGCATCCGTGCTTGGGAATACGTTTGTTCCTTTGTCTCGCACCAGTACCGCCACAAAGTGCCCCCACGCTGGGTTTTTGGTCCCGTTTGGTAGGAGGGAAGGCAGCAAAAAAAAAAAAAAAAAAAAAAAAAAGCTGAGAAGGCAAAGACAGAGAGAAAAAGCACGGACAGAAAATAACTGCTACAAGGGGGGGCTGAAGGAGCGAGGAACACAAAAGTCTATTTTTATGGCTCAGGCTGGGTTTTATAGCTGTCCCTAAATCAGCCTATGATCTCAGGCCACGGCAGCTTTTTGCTCCAATAGACATTTCAATTAATCAGTCAGGCTCCGATGCATAGAAAGAGGGCAGACTTGGAGAGGAAGGTGCTTGTATCAATACCATTTAGCCAGAAAAACTATCATTTTCACTGGAGCATCAAAGGCAAACCAGGTGTTATTATAGTCTTATGCAGCTTTGCTTTGGTGTTTCTGTGCTAATTGAATGCATCAGAGCACATACATGTTTCATTAAAGCCCATATGGAGATTAAGGAGGTTAATTTGAATTTACAATAGAGACACCCGTGTTATTACTGCGTCTAAAGAAAAGGCCTTGCAGTGCTTCGCAGTCCTTTCATCTATTCATCCGGCGTGTTCTTCAACCTTGGGCTGAATCAGCTCGTGCGAACCCAGTGCATTACTTGTCATTCAAGGTTATAATGACTCACCATCCACTGCTCCTGGCACCATCAAAGGTCATCTCTTCGCAGGCGTCACAGTCACTCATCAGAATACAAAGACCGCAAGAAAACTTATCTCATCTGCTCTGCCTTTAAAGACTTGTTTCACTCGGGCGGAACACATTATTATCTTTTAGAGCACGTGACTCCGCTCGGCAGTTTGAGAAAATTCAGACACAAGTAGAAGGCGTGCAGCCGATGCTCTTATGCTGGGCGGTTTGCAGCGAACAGGCAGGCAGGGGGATCGGTGTCTTGCTCAAGGACACTCTGACAGGGTGCACAGCCAACGATGCCTGTTGAACCTGCAACCTTCTATTTACATTGCACTTAAATGCTGCTTGTGCTGAGTGCCAGCAATCACCCACGCTCATAGACTCTCACTGTGAAAACCTGGCCTTAAATTCTACAGCAAAGCAGACCTAAGTGGTATTATGTCATGCTATGCCCAGGAGGGAGATAAACAGGTCAAAAATCCTCTGCAGGAACTGGACACAAAAGACAAGTGGAGTCCAAATGACCCACTAAGGAAGCTTCAGTCTGAGTGCATTTCTTTCCTATTTACTCCCATGTCAAGGGTCACTCTTTTCAAGAAGTAATTTTGCCTGTTTGCAGTTATTGATGTGGGGGGAAAAGCCAGAGCGCCGATCATAGTAGCAGATCCCTAGGGCAGGCAATTTGGAGCTTGACTGCTCTTGAGCCGCGATGGAAGTGCTGAAAAGTGTTGTTCTACCAAAGTGAAATATCACATAAAGGCTACACCATAACGAGCCATTACGATGCCATCTTTATGAATGCTAACGCTATTCAGGTAGCTAACTTCCTTGTACATCAGACTCAATTTTGCTTTCACTCGGATTCAATTATTTTTAACCTATTTGCGAACCTACAACAATCGCTATCATTTCTGCCATGTCGTGTTGGAAGTGAATGCAAAAGGGAAAAAAAAAAAAAACCCAGCAAGCTGCTCCAGCCGGCGTTCCACCTGCCAGCATCAAAGACATGTCTCCGGTCTCAGAGGAACAGTTTTTCGAAGTGGAGTCGTACACAGCGCGCGTATCTGTTTGGGAACGCGGCGGAGTGGTTTGAATTCCCAATCACACGGCGGGCTTATCTCTCCCCGGTCTGATCCTACCTTCTGTGCTGTCCTAAGACAACTAAACAATGTGCATATGTATTCTCTTTGTTCTTCTCTGCACACAGGCGAGATGAGAAATGCGTCGGCTTCATGCTATTAAAGACTAGTCAATCTAGCTCATGCTTTGTAGCCTCCCACTGAACACCACTGGCTTACATGTGTATTTGCACTCTTTCAATTCCACCTTTTCTTGTCTTTTGTAATGTCTTGTTTAATTTCTCCATCAATCACTCAGTCCCCCCCTCCCTTTCCTTGGGCACTGCCCACAGATTGATTACCTTTCATGAGTTCAGCGTAATGACAGGAGGCCAGGCTAATTCTTGAAGTGATAAATGTTGAGCAAAGTGACTAAAATCCACTGGGAGGTGAAGCGATCGCCGCGCCGCTCTGTGAAGTGGCCACCGCCTTTTCATTAATGACATTCTCTGATAATGTTAGAGCCTTTGAACAAAAGGAATGAGAGGGAGCGTCACTAAGCACAGATCCAAGAGAGACAGAGATGAGATGAGCCATCCAGATATTAATAGGACTTTTGTGTTTCCAACATGTTGGAAATTTTCTTTTCATATAGAGCCTTAAAGGCCCAATTTGCAATTGCAGTTTGGCGCCTACTGATCAAACACTGCTGCCACACTGCTGATTTTGCTTATAGTGTAATTTGAGGCTGTGAAAGGTTTGTGCACATTGGTAATGTTTGTAAATCAGACTGTATTTTCAGCTGTGATGAATTAAGAGCATTCAAAAAAAAGGCATAGCATATGTAAAGCCCTAAAATTTAGATCCCAGTTTTCAAATTCCAGTTTGCATCTTTTAGATAATCTCTCTACCCACTCAAAAGTGGCTGAATGGTTTCACATTCATTAAATCCGATGCTTTAATGTTTATTTCCCTTTATACTGTTTGCATTGAAGTGAAACAGACCATTAATTGGAGTTACGATGGTTTACAAAAATCCCATCAGGCATTTTATTTTCAATTCACAAGTCAGACCTTTCAAGGATATCTGTGATCACCCTAGAATTCATGCCGTAAAACACCATTTAGATGCTCATGCCAAGCTGTTAAATGGCTTTACTGCATGCTCTTACAGTAGCTGCTCACTTCACAGCGAGGACAAGAGCATAGCAACAGAAACTACACAGGGTATACAATCATCTGCATTCAAGTCGCCCTCGGTAATGGCAGAAACTCGTCTCTGCCGGGACCGTCCCTCCGAGACATCAGTGGCCTTGTGGAGAGCTCTGGGAAATAGAAAGCGCCGCATATGGCTCAGCGAGAAACCCTGGTGGCTATCAAGCAGCTTCTATTTGCCAGAGAACTCACATCATACTTAAGCCCACAATGCATAACACTTCTAGATTAATTTTTCTGCGAGTACAATGAGGGATTGTAGCCAAGGTCAGACTGTTCACACAACCCCAGGCAGACAGGCTGTGCCGTATGTAAGACAAGACTTTTTTTATTTATTTATCCTGATTTATTTATTTAAATCTCAGTGTTTCTTTAAGGCCTTAAGATGGGATTTCAGCTCTGTGATTATCTGTTTGTTAGTTATGTTTTCATAATTGCATCTTAGTCATCCCGTTTGCTGCCTAGATGCTGTGGAGCTCCTTTATCTGGCACCAGTCCAGTTTAAAGACGTTTGCTGCCAACTAATACAACATGTAAATGCTTCAGTTGTGCATGCTTTAACCTTTAATGTAATAGCTTTGTTCTGTTCACCCACGTCAATGAGTAACATCTACAGAGACATGACAAGGTTGCAAAGCTGCAAATTGCCAGAGGTAATCTTCTCGAGATTCGTCTCGGGCTGTCATTCAAACGTGACACCTACAGGAGAAAGTTACCCGCCGTCCAACGAGAAACTGGTTAACATACAAACTGTGGTTTAGAAGAAACAGTATTGTGGTCTTGCCTACGGTTTTAAAGTTGTGATCTGATTCTTGTTTTTTCATTGCATTGTGTCTTTGGTGCCAAGATTTTATTGCTGTGGTGTTTTTTTGCCCTTCCAAGCGATCACTTTTGAATCAATGAAATGTCTAGCTTGTCTTGTACTTTGATGTCTTCTTCTTGGATTTTTCTTTTTCTGTAAAAGGTTCCAGGGAGAGATTTATCCAGCACCCAATGTTTAGAAAAGCAGACGCTTTCATGAACTGGCTATAAGCTGAATCGCTGTTGAATCAACCAGTGACAGAAGGTAGGAAAACTGTGGATTATTATTTCAAACAGAGCACACTAGAGATGCCTCAGATTTATAATATAAGGCTGTGAGCTCATTGACGATCACTGAGGACGTTCTATGCAAACTGGAGTGAGCTGGATCCATCTCAGCCCTGGTCTCCTTCATTCAAATCGCGAAATCTCTGGCTCTGCGAAATACCATTTAACTGTTGTCGCAGAAAAAAGCCCGTCAATGATGTTCAGCGCAAGTGAAAGCGTAAGTACACTGGTCATTATGTGCATTAGCATCAAATTAAATAGATTAGCTGCAAGTTCCATTCCCTGGATGTGCCATGCTCTCGATCTGCCTTGATAAGAATCAAAAGACAGGCTAACAAAAGGGGGCCCAATTTTCGAGCGAGCGTTCAATTTAGGGCCTATCCTCTAATGAGACTTGTTGTTGGGCTGAACTAAATGTCAGCTAATGGATAGGCTCTCAGACAGCAATCTCCATTGGCCCACAGACATCTGAACCTCTCAGCTTGCTCATCAGGGTAAGTATACAAGCAGGCAGTGCCGAGGCAGAGCTCGCTCACCAAGGGCCTCAGCAGGCAAACTCAATTCTGCTTTAATGTTGTCCCCCGGTCGTAAATAACTTCAATGGATCTTAGCCTGTATTAATAAAGCAGATCTGATTACGTGGGAAGGGGAGTTTATTAAAACTGTATTTCTTCCATACGCTTTGCGAGTGTGGCGTGCACCTTGATTCAGGGCATGTGACAGGTGCCATTATTTCTCGCTCCCCTCTCTCCCACTCCATATCCCTCTTCTTTAAACAGCGACTCGTATCAGCAAGGCCTTCCAGGATGTTTTCTCCCCATATTATCTTGTTAGAATAGAGGACAAATAACAGGACAAACTCAGGGTATCTATGTAATTGGTGTAACCTATCATTATTGTCCATAATGCACTTTCTGCATTCTGAGGAACTGGGGTTTCTTCGATAAAACTTGCAATAAATCCGTTTGACAAGCACATGCTGGAGAAAAAAAAAACATAAGCACGTCTGTGCAAAATCAATAAATTGCTCTGTGAAAGTCAATCAGAAGCCTTTTTGTATGGATGATGAACACTTTAACATCCTCCTCATTCACCGACAATGGGAGAGATATGTATCTTTCAAGAGACAAAAGCATGCTTACAGTACTTAACCTCTCTCTAAACCTAAGCCATGACAAAAGCTTGATGCATTCTGGCAAATGCCTGCTGCAGTTTTTGTGCAGTTTTGTTTCTTCCCCCCCAGGAGGCACAATACATGACTTGCAGTCCTTTGAGAGCTTTGTGTTTCAGTATGCCTGTTTAGTTAACATAATTCGAAATAATTATCAGGTGCTGCAGGGCTGTTGTGACATAAATGTACAGTATCTTGGGGGACAATGGATGAATAGCCTCATGCAGTGTGTCCTTTCCTTAATTAGAGCATATAGAAAAGCAGAACATGCATATAGGAAATCTTGCACACTCCTCATAGATGCTATTTAATGCACAGAGGAACATGGTATTTGTCATGTTTAGCATTAATTAACCACTGTCACTCTGTTCTCTATACTCTTCTCACTGTTCTCTACTATATTCTACAATGACAAGTGTGATTGATGTGCTTAATTATATGTAAGAATGCTGCTCACGCCTAATCAGTGCTGTTTAGTTTTGACTGCTGGCTGACTTCTAACAAGAGCCTGTTGTTGTTTTGAGGTGCCGACATGCCAATTTCACCGCTGGTATTTTGCTGCATTAAAAACCTGAGCCATCACAACAGAAATGCCTTTTTCTTTCTGCAGGCTACGTCAGGCGGAATCACTATATATGATGCGAACATAAACAATAAATGACAGTTTGGTCATGTGGACGCTGAATAATAAACAGCGGTGATGGCTGATTATCACATTGACTTTGAAACTTGTCCGATCGCATTGGTTCACAGGCATTTACATTTTTATCAGCTGCATTTTTAAATCTTAATGTTTGCTGCAGCTGCCGCTCACTGAGACGAGAGATGTTGTCTGAGTCCCAGAGTGTCAACTTGTCTGTGCTGGTGGGTTTTTATTTTTGGGGGGGGCTGATTTACATGAAGTGGTAAAGCCCCACTCTAGTCCTCACACTTGTACTAATTATGTACCTAGGTCTCTTGTGATAGCATGCTGTCACGCCGCTCGCTGACTGCGCCGACTTCTGTGTCTGCTGCGCCTTGCTATTAACACGTCCTGCGTTACTTACACCCCTGACGTAAATCGCCATTCTCCCGTCCGCATATTAAGCAGCCATAATGGAGGCTGGTGGACCTTCTTGTTGCGGCGGGCCGGCGGGTGGTCCATTCATCTTTGAAGGCACACCATTCTCGCTCCCTGCTGTTATTCTGCTGCAGCTAAGATCAACCGCTCGGCTGTCACAGGCCTCCACTGCTGCACAGCTGAATGTGGGGGGCTGATGGAGGCCAACTTCACCCTCTGGCAGCTGCTCAGACTTATAGGCTTTTTTGCTTCAAGGCTGACTCTTAGCTGCCCAAAATGACAACAAATCCCTTTTGGTCCCCGTGGATGCTGTCTGTGCCACTTTGGATAACATCCTTGAAGCGGGACAGCTCCTCGGGGTCTGACTGGAAGGATGGCCACTTAGCTGGCATATTTGGAGAACCATGGGGAACTACGGTTAGATGTGCAGTTCTTAAACTTTTGAAGCTCTTTCCGCCTTTTAAAATGAAAGTTTAATCTCTTTTCTAGCCAGAAGTCAGACTATCAGTCATGACAAATTATTTATTAATTATTATTATTAATAGTAGTCAAAAAAAGTCACTTAACACATTCTGGGGTGAATTTAAGGTCTGGAAGTTTCAGATTCTGGAATTTTAGGGTGCGTTCACATCAAGCATTTTTTATTCAGACTCTGGAGTGCTGACGCTTTTAGTTTGTCTCACTTGAGCAAGTCAAGAACAAATTTGGGTGTCTGTCCTGATTGAAAATGCAGTTTGAACTAACTACAGGAAACAAACACACAGGGGCTTATGTGTAAATATATGGAAGTTGATATCTAAGCTGTTACTCATGAAGCCTTGCATAAGAAAGGAAAGTCTTGTATTCAGCTATTTCTTCACGATTTTAACCTGTATGAAAGACAGATGGAAGGTGAATTACAGCAAAGGGCGCAGACATGTGCATCATGTTTAGCTGAAGTTACAGGGACTGAAATCACATTTGCTTGCGGCTGGTTTGTAAAAGATAAGTCACCCAATATTAGAAAATGTTGTCCCTCGACTTCATTTGGGTCTCTGCTGCATGCTACTGATAAGGATCATCCCGTAAACATAAAAGTCTTGAACATATTTGTCACTCATACAGGTCTATCATCACCACACTAGAAGTTAATATATTGGAGTAATTATCTGCAAAATCAATCTCCTTAAAGCTGCACTGGGCAGCTTCACACTGGCAACCCCAAATGGCAGCTGTTTGAATTATTAGGCCTCAATACCCCAAAATCATTAACATGACCTCTGTAAGCTGCACAAACCACTTCATTTTTACTGGCCTGTGATGTTTTATACCAAAGGGACAAGACAGATAAAAGATCTAATGTTGGTGAGTCCAGTTTTCTCTGTATGGCGCGATCGATCACTGCTGTTTTAGAGACACTTTGTACTTCTCTAAGATTTGATTAATCACTTCCTTATTTGGGCAAATAAGGTTAATCAATGGTGCCTCAATTAGTGAGGACAGGATGCTCTTTTGTGTTGCAGCCCCACTTTGTGATTTAGGCCGATAAGTGGGATTTATTTTTACTTGAAAATCTCGCTTTATACATTTTATAATCTGCTTTTGTTGCTGTTTTATTATGGATTAACCGTCCTCAAATTAATCTGAAATTTGAAAGCCTACCAGACGTTGCAGTTGGTTGTAAAGTGACCTTCTTGACGTAATCCTGACCCAAAGTGTTTCAGATGCAGCACCGTTCAGCTATTTGTCTCCGTAAGAGACTTTGTTGCCATGAGTTAATGTGCTATTTTGAGCCAGATGAGGCTTGCAGTGTTTGGTATTATAGTAAATTGCCCTTGTGTTAATGAGCCAGTTATGCACTATATTGTCACAAACCATCTATTATCAAGAGATTTCTCAGCATCCTCATTAGTGTGGTGTGCTGCATATATCTTAGTCAGAACAAACACACAGGAATCAATTTGCCTGCAGAGTTGACATGGACGCTGTGATTGACTTACTGTATTTATTTCTGCAAGAACCAGCATGAAAATCAATTAAAATAAAACAAATGACATAAGACAAGTTTATAAAACAACAGTTACATATATAACCACTGCAGGTCATTAAATATGTGCTTTCTATTGTAGAATTATGTTCAACAGCGTGTTACGCATTTTATTCATTCATTCATTTTAAATATTTTAACATTGTAATTTTTGGGGGGACATTACAAAACGTAATTGTGGCCCTTGGCAGGTCATAAGAGGCGGCGAAGTTTCCCGCTGCTTTATGGCTTAAATGAATGATTTCACATTCTCAAATTGGCCTGTGCCCTGTCGTGAATATTTGCCTTTATTTCACCAGCTTGTTCAGCCAGTCGGCATACAGTAGATGAGGGTAATTGCCCTCTGGGTGGAAGCTCCCGCCTTGGCAGTGCTATTGTAACATTCCAGCATTATAATTACCTCTCTGCTTAATTGGCTCAGTCAACCAAGGCTTAACAAAGGCGTGATGCTGAAAAGCTGCCAGTGGTCAGAAAAAAAAAAAATAGATGTACTCGGTGTTTGTAGTTGTATGTAATTTCCAAACTGCGCTGTGATTGCTTCTTTAACATGACAATACCAATGTTAATAGAGGGTATTTATTCATTGCATGTGCTGATAAAATGTCTTGTACATATAAACAACAATCTTAATGTTAATAGGCCTTGTTTTTACATGACAGCGAATTCACAGGGAAGTCAATGCACTTATTCTTTATGCAATCCAGTAGAAATCCATATAATAAATGAAAACAAGAGTATATATAAATAGTGTGTTCTTTAACTAGACAGCAGAATTCATAAAGGCAGCATGATCTGTGTGCATTCTGGATATTTTAATGAAATGGGATTCCTCCTTCAAAGTGAAGGCCTGAAGCTATCTTTTTACTCAGCAATTCGACTGAATTGTCTTTGAGGACCATTGACCAACACGCTTGCTCTTTCTTAAGAAAACAAGCTGACATTTCAATAGCATCAAGCAAGCAAAGCACATTAGTTCTGCAGCATGTACACTTTCAAAGGCAATTACAGAACAATGGAGGTGGAAAGTGAAGGGATGAAGCAGGAAATCCCGTCCAGACACTATCCATTTCAAATGTTAAATATTATCTGTTAATATTGAAGCTTTCCTGTCCCCAGTGATGAAACAAAGTTGTCTTATTATATTGAGTAAAGGAATGGGGATTTTTCTTGTCATGCACTTCAGCAAACTCTAATTCAAATGCTCAGGATTTGACTTGTGGAGAGCACGGGGAAATACTTCACAGCACTTAATTTGACACCCTGTTATTTACACACCTGAATAGAGACTTCCTGACACATTCATGAAGACAAATTCATGCCTTCTGGCAGCATTCATATAATGTTCATGCAATTCTGATTTAATTGTAAGGAAGCATCTGAATTTCAACATAGAAGTTGTTCCAGCAATTGTCACCTCCAACCAAAAAACATGTACTTCTTGTGATCCTTTTTTTTAATTTATCATCTCTCTGCACAACCTAAATTACATCTCCTCTTCTCTGGACTTTCCCTATCAGAGGGTTGCAATAACTAACTCATTACAATTAGCTGCAAGCACACAAACAATGAAACAATATCTGCATGTTTGAATGAATGTGCCTGTTAGGAAGCTCATATCTTGGCATTATTATGTTACTGACCAAGTTTCAAATTTTTACTCTACAGTATAGTCTAAAAAGCGAAACCAGTGATATATTGAACGGTGCAGCTTAATGAGACTGTGATTTTTGGAATGCACAAACTGAGGCTCTATATATTAATAGGCAGTACAGAACTAACTGGGGAAAGATGTCAATTTGTCTCAGTGATTAGCACTGTGCTCAGCTTTCCCACTGCAGTCAAGGACATGCAGGTCAGGTGTTACTCTGAATTGCCCATAGGTGTGAATGTGATGGTGTTTTAGCCCTGTGATGAATCCTGAATAAGAATAAGAAGGAAAAGATGGATGGATGGATGGATGCCAATTTATTCTCTTTGAAGCAGTCCCGTTCTTCAACATGCTCTTTTAGTGCTTTGTTTTTTACTTCTGGAGAGAATTGTTCTCTGACGGTAAGTCAGAGAGTCATTGCAATAGCAAAGAATTGTCAATACATAAATTATACAAAAATAAAAGAATATTATAGATAAAATGTATTTAATCATGTTGGCACAGACCACTGACCAAAAAGAATTCACTGTGATGGCTACTGTCAGATTTACTGAAGTCTGCAGTTAACAAATTTACAGTCCACCATTAGCTCATGTGCAAATGTGAACTATTTCACATAGTTTGCTTTACCACAGCACCTGCAGGTGTGCAAATTTTATAACCATTAATGGAAATAGGCATGCTTTTTTATAGGTTTTTGCTAATGGTTTTGGTTACCTGGCTTTTCATAGTTCTGGTGTCTGCACAGTGTCTTTGAAGGCCTGGCTTCATTTTCCTGGCATCAGTAGAAGCTATTTGCTTCCATTCATTTTTTTTTTTTTATCTCATATGAAAAATCTTCCACAAACTTGAAAATGGCAGAGCAAGGTAATTCATCATTCATTCATCTAGCATTAAATGGAATTTTCCATCAGAAAATAACTATGTTGCCTATGTTGAAAAATAAGGAATTGCTAAACTATTTAAGATACATCATGTATAAAAATCATCAGAGGAAATGGACTTGTAGACATGACTAATAGGCTATAAAGCAAAATTAGACTGGAGTCCTACTTTAATTGAATAACTTTGCCAAATAGACAGGGAACAAATTCTTCGAATAACTGAAACTGGTATGCTAACTCACTTGCTGGCTAGCTTATCATCTCTCCACTTTCTTCTCAATATTATTTCATCATAGCTATCTCATATTATCTGTTCTCTATTATTCTCCAGTTTCAATGTTGCAAATGAGGGGTGGCTCCTGTCTTTCCCTGAGGACAGTGGTGTTAGCGTAACAGCTAAAACACCATCACTAAAATGTAGCTGTTAATTAGCTAACTTAGGTAGCTGAATAGCTCAGAAATGGTAAACTAGCACCTTTATATTTATCTGATTGACACTGGCTTTGATTGTGAGCGTTGGATCTGATTTCAGGCCTCATCTTTGATCTGCAGTGGTGTTATTTTCTCTTTTCTTTTTTCAAAGCTTTAATAACAAATTAGAATGATGTAGTATGTCTTATGTGGCTACAATCGGGAGGAATTGCCTCCATCAGGTGGGAAACTCATTAAAAAATGTTTCATGGCCAACTCCAAGGCATGCGTCTTAAAAATGGATGTTGCCGGGAGGAATCTTATTCTGAAACGATTACTCACATTGACATAGTGATTGTCACCGGTGACTTAAGTATTTCATGAACATCTAATGCAAGCTGACAGTAGCATTAGTGTTCATGAAACATTGCTGTTATGAAGCTGTTATTTGCTTTCTTTCAGTATGTAAATTTGCATCAGATTATTGAATCTGCTGAATGCCTCTAGACCATGTACACGTTTAATCCCTGTGGAGTGCAGCTTTGTTTGTGAGCTAAACCTTGAAGTTATGATGCTTGGATTTCATTTACCGTACAACCACACAGTAAATACAGAGCTTGTTTGACTTACCTAACCCAACAAAACTAATCCATCTTCTTTTGACAGTTGAGGTTCAATTCTTTCCTCTTATCATATTTTCCCCCTCAGTAATTGCCTTTTCTTTGCCATTTCTTTCTATTTCTCAGGCTGAGAAAAGGGAATTGATTAAATTGTGATTCTCAGTGGCACAGGAAGAAGAAGAAGAAGAAGGAAAAAAACACACTGAGAAAGAAAAATACAGTAAAGCCCCAGAGGCCAAGTAAGTCTGGCATATAATGTATCTTTATCTATGACTAATGACACCAATTCTTTTCATTTCTCATTACAGATGGGCCCCTTTTCCATTTCTCCACAGGGACGCTAATTTGAGTGAGACTGTACAAATGTGTGTGGAAACCCATATCGCTATATCGTTCAGCACAGGTCCAACACTCAATTGACCTCAGGGTGTTGAGGTTGCTTTAGCGATGTTCATTTACTTTGCTGTAATCGTGATGAAAAGGCTTCAAACCAAATGGCTAGGAGGAGGTTTTCAGAATGCCATATATATTTACCCTCTAATTGCTTGGAGAGCCTATTAAGGCTTAAACATGTATTTCAGCCACTTATCTGCCACAGTTTTCCAAGCCTCTTCCTTCTTCACTTTGCAGACTCTCTATCTTTTCTTCAATCCTTTATTTGATCTCCTCTCCCCTGAAGCCCATCCTCTCCTCTCACAGATGTTTTATCAACCAGTTTCCCTGGAAAAAATCAATCCATTAGAGGCAGATTCCAAGGGGAGGAGAGAATTGAATAATTAGGGGTGCACCAGTAAAAATACCCGCTGAAATGAGCCTGTCCAATCACTTAACAAGGTGTTGTTTAATATTCCTGAGAGGTGGCCCAATGTCAGGATACAGATAACCTTTAAAAAGACCAATTTACTTTTCACAATTATTTAGACCCACTCTATTAGCTAAATTACCAACTTGGAGTGATCTAGAGCCTGTGCCCTCCTTTAGCTGTTGAGGCAAAGGGCTACACTGCATACCAATGAATTTACTTCTGAGGTCTTCGTTCGGTTTACTTTTTGAGATAAAACATCTCCAACTTTAAACTTCACCACAAAATGAAAATTCACTCATTATGTGCTCACCCTCATGTTAGTCAGAAGTGGATGGGGCTCTACTCTATTGAGCTCCACAAATGGCCAAAAAATAAAAAAAAAAATCACACAAAATTACTGGAAACATAATCCAACTGCTCTGAAGCCAAATGATGGCACTGTGGGTCCAAAAGTCCACTATTTAGCTCATTATCTGCTCACTCAGAGCTCTGATCGCCCTACAGCAATCTGTTGGAAGAGCTGTGCTGCCTCAACCTCTCCTTGTCAGATCGCACTTCCAAGGTTTCAAGTTGTAAGTGAAATTCATCTTGTATTAGAGCTCGTTTTAGTGCTAAAATGGACCAAAAACAAAAGTAGCTTTTTGGTGACTAGTTTAGAAACCTCAAGGGTTACAGAGCTACTTTGTGCTACAAAGACAGAATGGAGAGAATGTTCCTAACTGTTTTGGCAGAGATATTTTAATACATTTATGGGCTCCAAGTTGTTGTTTATGCATGATGCTTAAAAATTAAACAAAGAGTGAGAATGTCACATCTTGATATGTAAAATTCTACTTTCCAGTCTGTATTTACCGCTCACTTGGGTCATATCAAGCATTTGGTGGCACAGTCTTCTTGCTACCATAAGGTGACTGATGGCTCTTTGTAGAACAGATCATTGTCAGCACAGGAAAAATAACAAGGTAGATGTTTTGTAGTTTTGGACTCAGTCTAACTGGCTTCAGAACACTTGAGTTATGCTGTTTAAAGTAATTTTAGGGTTTTTCTGAACACTAAAGAATGCGTTGCCAGCCCCTTCAGATGTTTTGGAGAAAACTGAAAAGAAGCCATCAGTTATCTTGTGGGCTGCAAGTGTGAACGATGACAAAATTTTAATTTTGGGTGAACTACTCCTTTAAATGTCACAAATATAAACTATGATCAGTAAACCAACCAAAAATCCTACTGTTTGAAAGGAAATACAAATTTTTAAATACCATGAACTCATCTTTCAAAGAAAATAATTTTATTGAAGTTAACTGTATAAAATGAAAACACTGCATTGAAAGTACCAGCAGCTGGGAGCATCTAAAAATGTATTCTGTGAGGGTTTATGTTTACTTACCTTTGAGTTACATCATGTTACCGGGAGAAAGGGACACACCATTGACTAGCAGGACTTGCCTTTTGGAGAGGTTTAAAAACTGAATATATTGACTACTTCACAAAGTGTATGACTTCTGCATCTCTATCATTTAAAATGTTTTGGGTAGAATTCAGGGTTCATTCTGAAAAATGATCAAATATTTTTGTTGTTTTTTTTAAACTCAGGAAGATTCTGCTGAACACAGCAGAAGAATTGATTAATCCCATATAATAATCTTATCAAGGGTACACTGCTCTTGAAACATGTGTCAACAGAAGAAATATTTCTCCACTATTTCCACAATCCGTGGCACCTCAAACAGGAGCGAGGTAAATGGCTGTGTTGTTGACGTTACCCATCTATGCTGGCTGGCAGCCTGACTAATGGTGTTAGAAGGTGCCTTGAGAGACGCCCCGCTATCCATCTTGATATTCTCAAGGTGAGGCAGAAGAAGCGAGAGCTCATACTCCATTGTGCACCACGTCCACTTGTATATATCTGTATATGTCAACTTGTCCCAGAGCAAGTGCAGTTAATGCAGTATTTTTTGCAAGCTAACATGATATTATTTATAGTAACAATAATCATAACAAGCTTTGAAAAGTGTAGCACGTTTTGATAAAGCTACAAAGCACTGTAATCCAAACCATCTGCCATATAAAAAAGACTCGCACTGGTCCTTTAAGGCCCACTGCAGAGCAATATTATTAGAACAACACAATTTTACATAAAAAAAAGAAATAACACTGCAGGCTTTGAAGTCCAAGTCCCTCCCCCCTCCATCCCACATGAACCCCCATCCCACCCACATGAGGTGAGACAGAAAACCATAGCACAACACAGCCTGCTGTGGCTGAGCGTAGGTATGAGGAGAGACAGGAAACCCCGAGGTGGAAAGTAAACCCCAGAGGAGCCATGTGCAGGAATCACCAGTGACACAGTGTCAGACACAGAGGAGGAATGAAGCATGATCAAGTCACGGAGCGGTCTCAGTGGTCTGTCAACACATATTGTTTTGCTTAACAGTTTCAATCTTACTCTGTCGTCAGGAATTCAGTCTAAAACTTTACAGTTCTTGGAGGAGTTATCACCTCTTTCCCCTGAGACTGACTGAGAAGATATTCTCTGAGAATTTCTCTTTGCAAATTCTATTAAATGGGTTAAATGTTTTGCTAAGAAAACAAACACAAAAAAAACATTTAACAAGCAATTTGGAGCCTCTGAATATTTAAAGGGATGGTAAATCCAATTAAAAATGTGGATTTTCTTATTTCATATTACTCTTGAGCACTGTCTTCATCATTCACCAAGATTTGAGTGTTCATATATATATAAGTCAATAACTGTAAAAAAAAAAAATTTAAAAAAAAAGAGATTTTAGGGTGTACATTTTATACAGTAATCCATTCAGGCAGGGTTGGATGGGCTTTAGTTCTTCTTGTAGAATAACAATATTGACTGGCCAGCAAAGTGAAAATATCCCACTTGTTGGAACTGAAATAGCTACAGGTACTAGTGCTGCAATATTAGCTAATGTTTTCCTAGCTAACATTGTTGTAGAGCTCACTTGCTAAAAACTTTCACTTTCACTTTCACTTTTTTGGTAGAGTTGATGTGAGAAAGTCCATTGTTAGCTAAAGCTCTGTATTAGATTGAAACACTTTGCTAGCCCTCACCTCTTCTGATATAACATTAGATTGGTAAACTAATCTTTGGAGTGCTGTGCTAACAAGCTAACAGTTCCTGTTACTCTCTGTTTGTTGAGGCTAGTGGAGGATAACAGGTGCAGCTGAAGAGTCAATCAAACGGGGGCGGGAGGAATAGAAAGTGAGGTGTGATCTGATTGGATCGCTACGCTCTTACATTTTAAAGTGACTTTTAACCAGGAGAATTCAACCAATAGACCTCTCGCTGTCTAGAAAAGATTTAAGATTCTCACAGTTTCTTGATGGATTTTACACACAATGATGACCATAAAAATGATTTTAATGACATATTTCAGTTTTCTGTCCTTTTAATTTTCAGATGGGAAAGGAGAACAAGTTGCAAGATATAAGATACATTTTGTTTGTTGATAGTACAGTGTGGTTATTCTGTGCTTAATGTGCTATTACATTTTGTGCTCTATTAGCACAGGTACTGTACACGAAATATATCTCACGTCTGAGATATATTACCTGTACAAAAACTGTAACGAATAAATACATTTTCACACTCTATATCACTGTGCTCAGCGTTGCCAACAGTTATGAATAAGGGACCGTTCGTTATTTATGGAATGGGCCACTGGAGGAAAATGGGGGGGGGTCATGCCATAATATTCTTTGTTGAGGGGTGGGTCCACTAAAAAAAAAGGCCAGCGAGGGGGGGTCATTCAACTTTTTGTCTGGGGGATCTGCCCCCCACGCCCAGCAGAGCAGGCGCAACCTGCTTTTTACAGTCTATGGGCGCAACGAAAATCGCCCCACCCCCCTACCCCTCGATCCTAGGCTTAATGCAGGGTCATGTTAAAATTTACTGACTCCAACAGGGTGGTCATGTAAAAAAAAAAAAAAAGGCTCATGAATCCCTCCGGTGGCACTGATGATAAATAACGAACAGTCCCTTAACATTAGCAAGTTTGTTAGCATTAGCAAGCATCCACCCTCTTGCCCCCCTTTTTTATTTCAAACACTCATTTGTTGGTAATACCACATTCATTTCATATGGTATTCACTGAAAGTAACATCTTTCGACTTGCAAGTGGCATTCATGTCAACATCCAAATTTTAATTACAACAAGAAATCTTGCATTTTTATGAATGCTCTGATATGTCCGACTAGGCGGTAAATAATGCAGAAGCATCTGGAAAATGTCGACTGTTAAACCTAACAAAATCAAAATTTTATGCTACTTTTATCATGCATGCTTTTTAACCAACACACCAACTGCCTTCCATAAAACTGAGCATGTTAAATATTTAATCTATTGTATATAAATATATAAATGTAAATTAACATTTTACTAGTGTTGCCGTTTGATATAAAATGGAATTATAACATTATCTTACTTAAATTTCATGTAATCTTTCCTCTGCCTTCCTTCTCATATGAGATGAACGCAGCACAATGCCATGTTCCCCAGTTTCAGAGCAGCAGAGACACAGACACACCATTTTGCTTACCACCAGACCAAACCCCCAAAAGTCTGAGTAGTACTTTAACATTTAGTGGAAACTGAACAGGTCATCTTCCTTTTATCAGACTTCAGACTGAACTGGGGAAAGTTGAGAGGTAGAGGAGTTAGAGTGGTGGCAAAACAGCAGGTGCATGATTGTACCCTTTAGAAAGTGAGCACTATGGTCCACCAGGGCACCCTGCTATTTGTGCCTAATCCTGCATCTTCCCTTTCATTGTGTCTTTACAGGTGACTTCCTACCCGGGTGACTTGGAGAGAAGCTAGGAGAGTCTGCACTTGATTCTATAAGAGGCTTGAGTCAATAGTTCCACTACATTTATGGTCATTATTTTATCCAACTATGAAAATTTGTGTTATTTTGTCTCAGTGACTCAGTTATATATATTTTTCCATCATATTCTTCCTCTTAAAAAAAAACTATGGGCCATAACCTTACAAACCTCCATACTCTTAATCTTGAACTTTTGAATTGTGCTTTACTTATACTTTGCTTTGTTTTTGTGAAATGTCGGTTGTGCATGGTTATGATGAGTAATACAAAATACCAATGAACTATTAGCAGTGACATTCATCTCTTAAGATTCAATGCATACAGATATTGTAATTTTAGAGGGCTGGCGTTTTAGTAATGGAGAAACAAAAAAAAAGAGTATACAAAAGAATATGAAAAGCACATGTTTGTATCTTAACCCCCTCCCAGCTGAAACTCAGAAAAAGTGAAACGAGTTTATATTAGAAAAGTAGGGCTTAGTGTTGAATTCAGTGGCATATGTGTTGTGAAATGTCAAGTCATGGGAGGCCTTAATGGTGCAACACAGGATCTTTGTTTGATACATATAATGTCCCCCTTTTAGATAGTGACGCTGTTTTCTTTTTTTATTTTAATTAACCTTAGTATGAGCTAGACAGGAGCAATTGGCGCAGATGAGAACCAGTCACAGTTGTAGATAGTTCTATCCAGTATGTGTGCCTAAGTATTATCACCAGACACATGGTTACTACCTTGCCCCGTCTGCATGATCTAGGCCTGATGGAACCCCTAGTCAGTACATGTCGAAAGCTTTGCATTTGACTTGCTTTATTAATGCCTTTTCATCCAGTCAAATCTTTAAACCCCATTTAAAGCCATAAACAAGTTGAACAGCGCAAAGATAGGAACTGCGGTCATGCACATCAATTGGAGTTTGTTATGCTTACTTAGAAAAAAAAGGGAAATGCTTGAACATTACAAAAGGGGGTTGAGGAATCAATCAGGTTGTGACCTCCCCCAACCTTATTTTGTCTAACAACTTCCATTATCTATTTTTCAGATGCCAACTTTCTATCTCTGAGAATCAACAAAGCCACTGTATAACCTGTGATGATAACTGTAATGTTTTTTTTTTCTCTCTGTGTCATTAGTGAAGTACCACACTGCCTAACTGGACTTTGTGTTGTGGTAGAAACAATTCTGACACACAGTCAGGCATCCTCGTGGTTTTGTATCACAAATAAATAGTTTTAAATGGAGTTTAAATGAAAATAATACGCTGGCCTGGCTGTCAGATACTGACCATGGCTGCTGATGTTACATATTGGCCAAGCAGCAGCTGGTGTGGCAGCAGTCCACCTCTGTACTGTCTAGTTATGTGCTGATACGTTACTGTATGCAGGCTAAACCAATGATGACATATTTAAAATGTGCCGTTGCAATAAAGTGCTCTCCACCTGCTTTTGGAAAATGTGTTCACATTTATTTGATGCTGCACCATGCTGATTCCTTACACTAGAGAAAATAATAGGTTTTCACATTGAGTGAGTGACTGGTTAAGTGATCAATTGATTACACGAAAATGTCATACATCATGGGTTTACAATACAACAAAATATTTGAAATGTTTATGTCACACGTAGATTAAATGCATTTGATTTAATGAGAACTCATGCTAACAGACGTGGCACCCCCTGAAGTGCCCCAATAAGCAAGCTATGAAGTTATATTCTTTCCATTTGTACTACAAGTCTTTCTTTGGCTTGGACTCTGCACATGTGCATAGAAAGAACACAAGTACATATATCCAAAGTCCAAATTCATCCTGTCACATATTTTGTCCACATCTTTTCTTCTGATGAGAAAACAGCATATCAAGACTGCTGATAGTGAGACTGGTTCACAAACAATACACAAACACATCACTGCCTCCTCTTAGTTCTGTATGCGTTGAATTGGACCCTACAACTTATCAGGAAACAACACAATTATGATTTTCACAATCAAGCCAAAAACTTAAAATATGATTAAAAACTGGCCATAATCTATCTGATCACATGAGGGTTCCCACATGATGAGCAATATATTTAAGAGTCTAGGTCATATTGTGAAAGTTAAACATTGTAAGATGTTGCATCACATATTGTCTGGTGCAATAGCTACAGTTCTGTAGGTCTGAATCAGCACCCTGCTGTACAAAGATTCCAGTATGAAGTATAATCGATTAGTTTGCTAATTTGGGGGGCTATAAATTCTGGGATACTCTGAATGTTTGACATACATAATGCCCCTAAGGAAAACTCACCATTTCAATAATATTTACAAAGGGACCTGCACTTTTTAGTATGGGATTACCGCTATTATTCCTCATATATACGATGCTGAGCAGAGGACACTTCCACTTCCACACAGACCTGTTCTGGTCCTTTACCTTTTACCTAGAGTAAACTATCTGTATCACTGCTGCTTCAGGGTCAGGGTGACTAATGCTCATGTGACCGATAGGGGGAGCGGCTTCGCATACGTCACGGTGATTGACTTGTTTCGACGACCAGGAAGCCATCGGTGATTTCACTCCAGAATTCCCCTTCACATCACTGACAGTAACGTTAGCTATCGTGGACGACGAGTGGCTAGATCAGCGTAGAGAAAAATAAAGACGTGTGCTGGTGTCTGAGATACGCGGGACTTAGCAGAAGTATTTTATCTGATTTTGCAACCAAGGCATTAAAGGTGAGACTCTCTAAAGTTAACTTAACAAACCGTTGAACGAAACCAACGGTATAAACAAGCTAACGTTCGTTTACCTAGCAAGCTAGCGTTACGGCTAACGTTAGCTTTTTGCTTTCCTCCTGTGGTGATGTTGTGTCTGTGATGTGGGAACAAAGACTTGATAGCGTAGCTCCTTGACTAGTTTGCTGTTCTTTCAGATATCGTAGAATTTATTCTAATTTACAGGCAAAACTAAGTATTCGCTAGCTATGTTAAACAAGGATTTGCTTGCGGCTTCTTGTATTAACGTTAGCTAACAGTGATAGGTTCTCGTTAATTATTAATGCCTGCTATCCAGACAGGTAGCTAACGTACATGTGTCATATTTGCCGATATCGCATGAGATATTGACTTAACAGAAGTTCATAACGGAACATTAATGTTACATACAAACGGTTAGCTATTTCGATAGCAAACTAAGGACCAAGCTGATCCGTTATGGGGGATACCGTTAGCCAGTTAAGCTCTACATGATTATCCCTGAGCCAAGTGGTCTCCTTAGGGTGTCATATATTTGTAATAAAATGAATGCAGCTTTCAGTGCTTAACTTGTGGAGGAAGTATGTCCTCTGTTCATAATGTGTAAAGATTCTCACATAGTGTGACCCCATTGTGCAGTACAGTACAAAGGGTGTGGGCCAGTTCAAAGCAACACAGACCTCTGTTTCCTTGTCAGTCTTCTTCCTTCTCCTCCCCCCTCTCTCCCTCCCTCTGTCCCTTTTCCCAGCCATGTCTATAGACCGGAATAAGTTGCCAAGGGGACCACATTCTTCATGTATCTAACCAATTCGTTCAGGCTTAGTGGAGTTAGCCCCCACTCTCCTTTCTGCTAAAGCATTTGGATTGCTAAATACTGTTAGAGTGAAAACCAGTGAGTCCTGTCAGATGAAATGTGTTTATGGGATAGTGATAGGGCTATTTATGGCCCTATTTCCGCTGTCTGTTTATTCAGCCATTTATGCCAATATAGAAAGTTTCCCTGTGTATTAAAAACCTTCACTTGTCTATTTCAGTTGAAAAGCAGTTGTAAAGGGAACTAACTCAAGGATTAGGTTATGTCATTACAAGGGCTGCCCAAACACATTTTTTCCAAGCTTATTCAGTTATAACTCCAGTCTGTGTGAGTCTGAATGAGGGAGGAATAATAAACAAACAAACACAGCTGCAAAGCAAACACTGGAACGTATTAAAGTGCCTCTCTGTGTCCACTAACACAATGATGCATTTGTTTGCCAGGACTGAGAACAGTGGTATAGAGTAGTGGCTCAAGTGTCTGTGAGAGTCGGATCTTGCAGTAATGTGATTGCGGTCAGAATGATTTGCTCATGTTAGGGACCCAGTCCAGTTTTCACCTACTAGTGCGAAAAATGAATATTTGACTTCATAATCTACCACTGTGCATGTGTCCTGTCAGTATGAACTTTTACTGTATATAGGGCTGAATGATATGGTAAAAATATCATATTGCAATTATTTGGATAGATATTGTGATTGTAGTATAATTCATAGAATTACCGATAATGCTAATTTCTGCATCCTAATCCTTTAATTTTTGTTGGAAAAAAATGATGTGATTTTTGTTGGGCTCAGTACCAAACAAACATGTTTTCTTATGTCTGAAGAAAACAATTTGTAGTCCAGGGCACATCTGTAGCACCACAATACTTCAATTATAATTGTATTTTGTCACACATTTTTATCTTTATTAAAAAATCACAGCTCCTGCGGTTTGGGTATGGCACTTGGCCATGCTGCAATTTTGATAATATTTCAATTAATTGTAAGCACCGCTGTTATTTGTCACATTTGCCACTCTTCAAAACATTGTGGGCCTTTTAATAGAAAAGAACAAAATGTGCTAGTTTGAAAGCCCTGTTTTGGTGTAGTCTGGAGCAGTGTAGTGTTTTATAAATGAATACAAAGAGTCAATTTTTCTCTTGAGTATGATGTTCAAATTGCAGCCATTAATGTCTCTTAGTAGGTGTCTGTGTTATGTGTTTTGCATTTTGAGGGGTGGAGGGCACAGACTTCGACATACTCTGTGTGTTCAGGGCAGCAGTTTGACATTGACACATTGTCAGCCTCTTCATATTGTTTTCCTGTTGTGCAGTCAGTTATAATCTTCACCACCCATCTTGCGATCTTGATTCACAATTGTCTGCGTGGCGAAGAAAAGTTAGTAAGAAATCACAGCTGCTTCTATTTTTGCCTATCACTTTCTTTGAAAGTAGAAGGACTGGAAAGACTTCACTGGCAGCAGGTTCTTTAATGATAATCTTGTCAGTCACATTAGATCATAGCTTGACATGCAGGAGCATACCACTTGCATAGCTGTACCAAAGTTCTAGTTGCTCATTTGAAACAACAATGTACAGGGCGAACTGGACAACTTGGGTGTGTGCATGATTAGTGTAGGTTAATGAGGCATGGGAATGGAGCAGACACAAGCAGCTACGACACACTCCAACATAGTCCTGGTCTGACTCCTGTCACAGTTTCTGTGTGCGCCTCACCCTGTTTTTCCGTTCTGTGTACAGTCAGCTGGCTGACTTTTATCTCATTTCCTCTTTCCACTCTGTATATGCTACCTGAGGACAAAGTGCGTGGCCCTCAGTCAGTTGTTTTTCCTTCGGTTGTGTCTTTTTGTTTGTTTTTCTCTCTTACTTTCTCTCTTACCTTTTCATTTTCTCTTAATCTCTTTCTAATGGATATAGGCAAAGTGTGTCAGCTGATGATTGCTCATTAGCCTCTTGCTGAGCCATGTGACTTCCCATAAAGGAGGCGAGTGCACAGCCAGCACATTTCCCCTCGGTCATAGATCGATTGATTTGGTTGCCTTTGCTATAGTCATGAGACTGACCCATGTCGGACTCATGTGTTTGTTTTTCTGTGTTCCTGTCTTGTACCAGCTGCTCTGTGGATGTGGTTTGGCAATGTCATCAGTCATACTAGAATGCTACAGCTTTGATCAGTGCAGAAGAAGGAATAGCTTGGATGCAAGAAGTGTTGACAGTCCCTACAGTCAGTCTACATTTGGCCTGTGTCGTTATTAAGTAATTATAGACCCTGTTTTGCCTACTGCAGCTCTACATGGAAACCTACAGGGTTTGGGCTGGTTGATTCTGCGCAGTTAGTAAATAAAAGGTGAGGGATGTTTGCTATGTTTGAGTATCTGTTTCAGATGGCTAGACAAGGAGCACCCTGCAAGTCAGGTTGAGGCTTGCATAACCACCATGGTACAAAACAGATACAAAGCCTGGGGGCAGGCAGTGGGAACCTTCACACATTATCTGTGTGTATGTACACCATTGTGTGTTTGTGTATTTCCCCCATTCACGGTGGCTCATGTATTACCTATATTTTGTACCTGCCTGTGTTTTATGCAAATCAGGTGACTTGCACAAAGCTTGTGTGGGCCCAAGTGTTTCTCAGTCTGAAGTTTGAAAAGCAGCAGACAGCTATATCATGGAATAAAATGTTCAGCTGCACAGCATGAATTAGCAGTAGAGTTTTGGGTGTGGGGAGTGGATGAATGAAATGAAAGAGGAAAAGAGCTAGGTGTGTGTTTCTTTTTCCTTCTGTGCCCACTTTTCTGTACCCTCCTTCCTCTTCTCCTCTCATCTTCCATCCTGCATGGAAAGGATCAGTCAGGATTAGATTGAAAGATTTTATTGAACAGCAAGAGAATCTCATTAAGGGCTTTATAGTCCTGTGGTCTTAATGTGGGCCATTCACAATAAGGCAGGGTCACATTCACCATACACACGTGATTCACCCTAGGTTTAGATAAAAAGATGTGGTGCCAGGGTTAATTAATCAATGGTCAGATTGAGCGGTTGTAAATTTCACAAGTTGGAAATATCACAAGGCAGTGCTTGAAATAACAAGTTGACATTTGAGCGCAGCGCTGTCTAGCAGTTGTGGGAGTCTCATCTGGCCGGGCTGTTATCGTGCACAGAAGCCACCCTCCCTTTCTCAAGATCCTGTGCTCACCACAGTTTGTGTTTCTCTCCTCAGAATGTCTCTGTATCCATCCCTCGAGGACCTGAAGGTCGACAAGGTCATCAAGGTAAGCTGCGTGTATCAAAATAAATCAATGTGGACAAAGCTACCAATTTAGAGTCATACTATGTCCCAAAATGGCGCTTTGCTTCCAGACAGCATGTTCAGTACGCCAGCCCCAGTCTGTAAGGCAAAGGAAAAAATAACCACCATAACCAATAATAACCATAACTGTGGCTTAAAATACTCAGCCCTCTCAATATCATAACTTTTTTGGGAGCTCGCAGTTATGTCGTTGTCAAATCAGAACTTAAGAGCGTATTTGCATGTGACGCAGGCTCTTGCATAACTGCTCCTCTCATGTGGTGGAGGAGGAAGTAGCCTACTCTCATCTGGTGCTACACTTACAACAGTTACATTGCCTAAGTCCAGCCTACAGTGTACTGGTAGGCTGTGATGTGGGTGTGGGTCCACTTCATGCTTAAAGCGAGTCATTTCCTTTGGATCATGCTGAAATAAGACTTTTCTAGGTTTTCTTCCTCAACAGGACATGAAGTCATTTCTTATGAAAAATGATGTCATGTCCTCTGTTTCTGGAACCCCTACCTCTATTATGTCCTCTTTTTTTGTCCTGATGGCTACTTCCTTTTCATACTGTGTTCACTATTTTGTAAGTACAGCCCCAATACCCTGCCTTGTTTATTTTTCCTCCAGGCCCAGGCCCAGTTTGCCCAGACCACCACCCCCATGCCAGCCATCACTGAGGGCACCTACCAGCCTCAGCCTGCTGCCACTATGATGCCAGCATCAAGTGAGTCCTGGGCCTTGCACGGCCTCCAAGTTAAACAGCACAGACCAAAATAGACAGTTAAAGACCTTTACCTGGATCTGACCTCCTTTTCTCATAATCATTCTCTCTCTTTTGCCCTTTTCTCTTATGCCTGGGTTTTTTTTTCATGTCTCTCTGTGGGAGGTATGTCTTTGTGAGGTTGTCCATTCTTGGTAGGAGAATAGCAAGTGGGCTCAATAGCTCTGTGGTGTTGAGGACAGATAAAGACGTGGGGAGTGAGAGTACCGGGGTGGGAGAAGGGGGTAAAGGGGTCTTAGGACAATATGGGGATGGAATGGGCCCTATATGATCAGTCTCCCTGTCTCTGACTCACTCTCTCTGTCCCTTTTTCTTTCATCTTATTTCTACCCAGTGGATTTATCTTTTACTGAGTTTGTGTGAAAGTAGGCCGGGATACTACAGTAGCCCAGTCTCCTCAGTGGTGTAAGGAATTTTGTGTAGAACCTAGGGGGAGAGACACAGACAAAGGAGGCACCCACAAAAGATAAAAAAAAAGAAAACAGGCAAAAGATGGGCAGGGGGCCCTTGAGGAGAGTAGAAAACAAATTTCTTCTGCTCGTTTTCACTCCATCTCCCTCCCTTTTTCCCTTCTCCCACTCATTCAGCTTCTCTTTCTAGTTCTCTGTTTGGACGCAAAGTCCTGTGGGCTTTCGGTCCTTTGTTTTTCCCTCAGCAGAGCTAGTTATGAGTCACCATGGAGACTGGCCCTGGCAGCGGTGCCGGGACGGGGAAGGACGGGAGAAAGAGAGAGGAGGAGCCGTGTTCGTGTAGGGGAAAGGAGGGGGGCGGGAGCGGGCTGGGGGAGAGCAGGGAGGAGCGTTTTCCCTCGGTGTGGAGGAGAGAGACAGGAAAGGAGGTGAAAGGGGATGGCCTCAGTGATACCAGCACTGGACCACAGCCTATAGCCAGATACACCGACGCTGTGAGCTGTGGCTGCTGTGCTCATATTGGCCAAGCAACATGAACTGTTTTCTTCCTCACACAGATTTTCCTTCACCTCCCTCCTAGACTTTTGGTCAAGGGGAAAACCCGGGAAGGGAAGGAATTACAATTGACAATTCATTCACAGCCTGCCTCCAGGATCTTTCCTGGTTTTTAGTGTGGCTTTGATGGAGAAGGTGTCAGCTGTGTGGGTTTTGAACATGTAGGAAGGATAATGATTTTAAGAGCACACAGCAGCTTTTAATAACACACTTCAGACCACTGGAACCTACATGACACCTGTGCAATTAACTCAATACACTTGAACTCATCCAGAAGAGAAAAAAAATACATTTTCAGTGGCATTTTTGGACTTTTTGATATTACAAATGTATGTGTCCTGCCTCACAGTTTTAGTAGAAGAAGAAGTACAGTCACACAGCAAAAAACCTCCATCTTAACAAGTCATTTAGTCTCAGTCTAAAGTGTTAAAATCCTGTTTTTCTTAAAACAAATCAACAAATCTGCCAGTAGGATGAGATAATCCCACTTGTTTCCAATGCTAATCGGTTTGTTTCTGGAATATTCTTGAATCAAGAGTCATTTTCTTGATGCTAATGGTTGTTTCAACATATTTATACGTGTTCCCAGCACATGAGACTGTTTTGGAAACAAGTGGGATCATCTCATTCCTTTGTCAGATTTTTGCACTAGTTTTAAGAAAAAAGAAGTTGTAACACTCAATATCAGACTAAATGACTTTAAAATAAAGATTTTAAAAAAAATAGTAAGTAGTAATAGAGAAAAAATAGTGCGAACCAAGCAAAAAATTAAACTCTTGAACGACTGTTTTGCAAAACTTTCACAGTACTTTATTTCATAGATGTGGTGGTGTCCACTGTAATGTAGTTGTGAAATGGAAACTCCTTTTTTCAGTTGGTTGATTCAGCCTGTGATTCAGTCTTTGTGTCCTGGAGTAGTTCTCCAGAACACAAAGATGAATTAAAATAGTACCAATACACTCACTGCACAACAGTCAAAAAGCTTGCTTTAATAGACGTGTTTGTTCAGTCCACTGCTTTTGAAAAGATACTGGTCCACCAGCAGAATTTCTCTGAGGAGTCAATGTATCCAGGACCTCAATTGTTGAGTAATTGGGAAATGTGGGTTTGGGTTCAAGGATTGCTTCCCAGCTAGCTTGACTTTTGAGAAGGAGGAGGTCAGAGTAAGGGCAAGTTGTGAGAAGACCGAACTTGTATTTAATTTTCCCTGAACAAAGGAGCAGAGTTCATTCCTGAACCAAGGACAATTTTGGGGGGATTTTTTCATGTGTGTAGGTGTGGAGGAGGCATATGTGGGAGAGCAGAGTGAGAGAGACTGTGATGAAG
>OMLF01036348.1:23073-36881 GCA_900302615.1 Holocentrus rufus | reverse complement strand
GGCCTGAATACAGAATGCACTCAACATCAACACCAACTACCTCCAGTAGCACAGCTTTGCCACACAATCAGTTAGCAGTGAAGATAAAACTGTCACTGCTGAGGAAGAATGAAAAGGAAAAGCAACATAAAGGGGGAAAAAAATAAGAGGAAATACATCTCAATCCCAAAGTGATTGGCCTGTGTTTGATGACTAAAAGAACAGAAAAAGACTGGCACTGTCCTTAGAAATGTCGCCAGATTTCTCCCTCATTATTACCATGTGAGTTCTGGTGATTGGTCATTTTTACTGCAGGACCAAGGGAATTTTATCCTATCGAGCAGAATTGCAGGACCAACATGAGTAATGTCATTTAGTGCACTTGGTGTTGGTGACTTTAAGAAACAATTGAGATGGCGCATCTGTATTCCTGTATTATTCCCATGAATTATTGAGGCACCTTTAATTTCTGTCAGAAGTACCTGCAATTTATGAATCACATGCATTGATTCAGGTTGACAGATGAGTTGTTTGCTGAAAACCAGTATAGCAGGGTTCCTGCAAATCCGTATAAAGACTTAAAGGGCATTCAATTCATTAATCTAAAAATAAGGTCTCAACTGGTATTAAAATGTCTTAAATCAATCTTTAAAAATTCTTAAAAATGCTACAGACATGGATAGTAACATTTTCGGGAATTGATATTTATGTTGCATTGTAAAATCACGGAAAGTAATTGGTAGCAAATAGATTTTTGATAATTTACAGAATGCCTCCCACATGAATGTCACTCAGACCAGGATAGAGGAACCAACAGCATTCATATTATTCGGGTCTGGGACGCTTAGAGCAATGGATACTTTGTAGCTAGCTAGGTACCACTAATGTTAGCATGGCCGCTACTTTAAAAAAAAGAATTTAAACTTTAAAGAAAATTGGTTCTTTAACCCAGTTTTCACTTCATAGCTGAAACTGGTTCAAGGCAATAACACACGCATCAGTTTTTATTGAAAAATTGGTCTTAAATTTCATTCTGAGTAGCATTAGAAAGTCTTGAATGTAACTTGCCTCAAGATGCAGAAACTCTGTATAGGTTATTTGCTTGGTAATTTTTATTCTTGCAGGGACGGACCTGTATTAATCACAAATAAAGTTAATCGAGAATGGGATTGAAATCACAGAATGACTCAGGTAAAAACTAAATTAACAAACCTCATCTAGTAATACTATGTGTTGTGGGCCAGATCGGTGATTTTCCCCAGCTACCTAAGTGTCCCCACCTGTGGTCACCTCACTCTACCTGGATATGAAATGCTGTCATCAACGACGACCCGCAGTGCATGCTTTGCAAAGCAGTCAGACATCACCTGTTCAGTCTTTCTCTTTGAGATATGAGGCATAAAAATATACCTGCTCAGTTTAACAGCTGCACCTTTGAGATAAGTCTTGAAATTGTCATAAAATTGTGACATTAAAATGAAACCGTTTATTTAAATTTGAAATGTGGAGGTACAGAAGTGAGGAGAATGGAAGCTGAAAGCCAGCCTTGACATATTTTGAAATCGTGTGACGTGTCACATTTCACACGGCAGGTAATTAAGCGTTCAGCATCCATGTTTGGAGTTAATTTAAGGTGTTGCTTAAAGAAATACGGCGTAGTCCTTGTGAACCTGGGCGGGCGGATGCAAGTGTGAGTTGTCAAGACTTTAAAGACGGTGATTAACACTTGAAAGCGCCTAAAATTAGTAGCGCTGTCTTCCTTCTTAATTCTTAGTGTCATTCTGTGTTGGAGGGTTTGACATCAGATGCGGCCACCTCCTCCCTTGAATTGTGTTCATAACTCAAGTGTCATGTTATGAAAATGATTTGATTGTTTTCCTCACCTCAAGAATCTCTAACTTTGACAGTACAGACTTAACTTTTACCCAGGCAGAATGCTATCAGCTCATTCCCATAATGAGTAACAAAACAGATTTTTGTACTTATTCCTATTCCAAATAAGCTATGCAAAGAAGGTTACTTGCCAACAGTGATCCATCACTCATTAGCATCGCACAGCGGATCTATAAACACATTTATGTGTATTTATATCAATTATCCATCTCATAATTATAAAAACTGAGTTAATTTTAACTGGTATTTACTTTCATAAATCTGTATTTGCTGTCCCTATAAAGAAGACATTGAAATCCACTGTTGGAAGGAGAAGCACAGAGTAGCTATGATTTATTTTCCCTATTACTGCTATCATCAAATCAAATCTAGTGTTATAGATAGGCTTGGAAATTTCATCTTGCGCCGTCTTCATAGTTTTTTTCCCCCTCCTTCCTAGCCCACCCAATGTAATAAATAGCTGTATAATAAATCAAGCCCTCCCTATTCTTGTGGGCCACTCAATATGTATGCGGTGTGACAGGCTAGGCTGAGGCTCAGATCATATATCTACTGACATGATGGCAGAATAAATCACAGCTATTATAGCACCTGGCTGCCCAAGGCTAGAGAGACCGTCACTCTTTCCCTCTCTCCCTGCTTTCTCTTTGATTCGCTCTCTCTCTTTGTCTAAGGCTTTCTCCCTCAGGCTCCTCTCTTCTTTTGCGACTCAGAAATTAGTTCCCATCAGGTATTTAAGGCTGTATTTCCCCCATGTCCTTTGCAGCATTAAAGGCACTCTGTTTGGCATTTTAGGATCAATCAATTATTTAAGGCTTAATTAATTCAGTGACATTAGTACAATTAGCATAAACAAATGAGGCCATCACTGATTGGCAGCGTCTTCCGACCTCTCCGCTGAATTTTACGTTGTGTGCCACTGAATCTACTGGCTTGTTTTCAGGTACAAAACTGAGGTTTTACCTCGCAGGAAATCCGCAGCTTTATTTCAGTTCCACTTCTCTGACTGCAAAGTTTCCACTTGATGGTACTTTACCTGGTAAGAATGCATTTTCTTCTCAGTGGGTTTATAGGAAATGTTTTTATTTTGAGACACACAAAATGCCAGCATGTCTTAGCACCTTCAGCTAAAATAGAACTCAGACTGACCACCATGTTTCTACTTGGCCCTGTTCATGTTTAGAAAGGTTTCCTTCCCTCTCTGTCTTGGAATTTCTCTCTCTGATTCTCTCCTTGTTTTTCTATGTTTCTTTGTTTCTTTATTTCTTTATTGTTCTTCCAAAGAGATGGCTTTTTTTTGACAATATAACTGGTTTAGTTCCTATGATTAGCAGTACTTGTTAGCTTAGCATAAAGACTTGAAGTCTACAGGAGTCCTTAGTATTGCTCCATCAAAGTGAAAAAAGTGAAAACCATATAGCAACTCTGAAGTTGTCTTATTTACACAATGTGTCGTGTATTTGAAACACATGTTACAGTTGCTGTAAGGTTTATTTTTTTTACTTTCACAGAGCTAGGCTAATGACCCCTGTTGACTTCAAGTCTTTATGCTAAGCTAACACAAAATGCTACCCATCGGAACCAAACCAGTGGATGTACAGAGGTGAAAATGGTATTGAACATTTTGTCTCAGTCAGGGTAAGTTGGAAAAAGGGTGTTTTGCCCAAAACGTTGTGAGTATTCCTTTAAAAAATGACAGAAATTACAAATTTACACAGGACAAATATCGCCTACAGCCTCTACAATTATCACAGATTGCTACATGTCCCTTGGTGAAACTAGGCCTGTGTGAATACAGCTAATGACTGGTGTAATGTAATAACGCACTGTTGTAATATGCAAACCTTCATTTACCTGTTCACCCCATACATATTCAGTACACTAAGGACTGTCAACATCATGACTCAGTCATATAATCAAATGGAAATGCCATGTAAATGCATTTACATTATGTAGTGGTTATAATATTATTGTCTGCTTTTTATTGTTTGCTTTTTATGGAGACTTGAAACTACATGCTGAAAATCTTCGAAAAGATCAAGAACATCAACTAAAAACATACTAATACATATTGTATGCACAAATACTGATAAGGGTACTTGAAAATAAATATTCTCTGTCAGTCCAGCAGTGAATGTGAGTGTGACTGAATGAAAGAAATGCTATTGTTCCCTTCACACAGGTACGAGATATTTTTCATCTGCGCCATTATGGGACTCAGTGTTGGTCAAAGAAAGAGGACAGGGAAGATTTGTGAATCGTAAGCCCTGTTCACACATGGCACTTTTTTCTCAGCTGCTACCATCTTTTAAGGCAGAAACACACAGGCAATGGAACGTTAATGGTCATGCTTGCGCTGTGGATTTCCACTGACCTGTATTTATACCAGCAGCGTTTTAAACATCTTGAGTGGACTAACTTTTCCTTTTTGGAAATGTCACTGGTTGGGCTATCTTTTGATGCCCAAGGTTAGACTGTATACTTTTTTCTGGGAAGTGGCTGTTAAACGCTCAGAAAGCGGCTGCTCTGAAGAAAGATAGCCATAAAGAGCTGCTTTGTTCAGTTGAAACAAATTCAACTTTTCAGAAAAACAGCATGTAATGTGAACCACTTTTGTTCTTCTCAGCCAACCAACTGGATTGGACACTGAACTGCGTTGTTAAGGCCGCTGCAAGCCGCTGCAGACAGCAAGCAAAGCTGAAGCGGATGACTTCCATTTCAGCTCCCATGTTAATGAACGTGTTTATTCAGACATTAGAATGGTGCTGGCCGCTCGCAAACATGAAGCTTTTTTTTTTTAACCCCATGGGATCTATTTTTTCTGTTGTGTGCTGCAGAAGGAGACAAAAAGCATGACAAAGCACAAGAAAATACGTCATAAGTTAACACTGTAGGTTAATGTTGCCTTTTAATAAAGTTCATCCTACTTCTGTCCATTGTTTTAAAGAAGTACTACCAATGTTTCAGGCAAATACCCTTTTTCCAACTTACATAGAATGAAACAAGATGTTTGCTACCATTTTCACCTTTGTACATCCATTGGTTCAGTTCATGTTAGCTTAGCATAAAGACTTGAAGTCTACAGGAGTCATTAGCCTAGCTCTGTCAGAGTGAAAAAATAAACCTTACAGCTACTCTAAAGCTGTCTTATTTACACAATGTATCATGTGTATTAGAAATATGTCTTGGAATAAAAAAAAGTAATTTTAGGAGAAGTTAGATGGTAGGAACTATAACCACTGAACAAATGTGTTCCATAGTTATAGTTCCTACCATCTAACTAAAATGACTCTTGTTTTCATTCCAAAGCATGTATTTTATTATTGTGTAATACACATGATATATATGGAACTGTTTAATCTTAATCTTTAATGCTACTTTCAGAAAAAAAGGACAATGTTTCATGCTCAACTGGTGTAATACATAAACAGATGGTTGTTTCAGTCACACAATTTTAAACATATTTGAGTGCATTTACTGTATGCCAGTGAAAAGGCCTCTGAACATGCAAACATTTAATGTGTAAGTGGATGAGTGCATCGCTCCACCAAATAAAGTAAATTATAATAACAATGGAAGCATTTTGTCTTACTGGATTGCATTTACTAAGTACATCCTGCTCTCTCTCTCTCTCTCTCCCCCTCACATTCCTGAATGATGAGAGCTGCCTGTAGACAAGGATTACGCTCGAGAGAAAAATGGCTTTCTTATCAGCCGAAGATTGTCAGGGGAACAGAATATAGGGGGAAGACAGATAGACCTACTGGACTGTTCAATGGTGGTGATGATGGTGTGTCTATTTGAGCATGTATGTGTTTGTGAGCAGATGGTTCTGTGGTAATAAGTTCAGGGATGAATGTGTGAGAAAAATGTCTAAACTAAGAATGAGTGTAGTATATTTACATGTAGCCCCTGCTGCACATCATCCCTTTACTTTCTTTCCACATTGGATCATGTCTGATAGGAAGAAATGTTATTATGAAGGCTTTGAAACCTGCAAAAAGGCTGATGTTATAATAATGTGACGCTTGTCATATATCATACATCTGTAGGGGTCGCTAATAATACATTAACAACAATCATTGTTTTAATCACAAGTAATGATTTTTTAACACAATAATAATTATGAGATAAGGCTAAAAGAAATGTATTTTCCAAAAGACCTAAAGGCACTATATTCTCTTGTGGATGAAGGCTGTACTACCACCAGGCCACAGTTGTGCTCAGTATTACACCAACTGTGCCTGTTGAAAGCAATGTGGGGGTCGCAAATCTTCAAACCAATATGGAAGAATCAGCCAATATTGCTTCTGTAGTAGAGTAACTGTCATATAAAATTAGCATGCCGGCGAAAAAAAAAAGGCTTTTGCTGCCGACTGGGTCGACTGCAAGCCTGGCTAAGTAGTGTGTGCTGTAAAATTTTTGGACAATGTAAGGCGCAGTGAACTTTCCCTCTCTCTCTCTCTCTCTCTCTCTCTCTCTCTCTCTCTCTCTCTCTCCCGGAAATCACACATTATTTATTTATCCAGTCAGTTATTCATTTATCTCTGCCACTAATGTTCATTATTTTAGAGATCCCCACAAAGCTCAGATTATAACTATTATTATATCTACTAGATTATAACTGACTAACCATAATAACAGATTTACATAGATTGTATTACACAGACTGACAGCACTTTTTAGCGTTTTTGCAGTTATACACTGAAGTCTTTTTCAAGGGATAGATTGCAATTATAAATTGTCAAACCAAACACGGATATTTACAGGTCAAAATTGTAGAGAAAATTGTTATTATTTGCACTTATATGGAAAAAATAAAATGGATGTCTTCACCTAAGTCACGTACAATAAAATGTAAAATTTAATTTTAGAGCCTGAGTCTTTTTTGACCATATAGGCCTACATGTTGAATATATTTAGTTTGATTTGTAGATGCAAATAAACTTTTTAGAACTTTCTTGTCTCATTGCAGATTGCTAGATTCTTCAAGCTGTACCCTGTTTTGTTTGGAAAAAGTAAATGATAATTGATGTGTTCACGAGTAATTCACGTCATGGACTGCACTTCTGTGACAGAGACAGGCTAATGACTCCTGTTGACTTCAAGTCTTTATGCTAAGCTAACACAAAATGCTACCCATTGGAACCGAACCAGTGGACGTACAGCGGTGAAAATGGTATCGAACATCTTGTCTCAGTCTGGGTTGGAAAAAGGGCATTTTGCACAAAATGTTGGAGTATTCCTTTAAAATAGTGTAGAATGTACAACAGATAAGGTTAAAATTACCAGATGTCCCCCAGCAATCCTTCAAAAAGTGTGCCATCTCCAAAGAAAATAAAATAAATATGCAATACACATGCAGAGTGATACGTATTCAATGATATACTGATGAGATTGCACTGATGTGTTCCCCCTGGATGTCAGAGAAGAAGAGATGGTTAGAATTACCAAGCTACTCACCCACTTACTGTGGATTTGTGTTTTGTATCATAATGCAACACACATATTTCACTTAGTTTACGGTCGTATTCACAGAATCCCAAGGTATTTCACCCTCCTCCTTTCCCTCTTTTGCATTGCCTCCATGCATTGCATTGCATTTTATTGTGTGTGAATGTGTACATGCAATTGTGTATGACCCCGGCATCCACAAAACCCACACAGTGGCCTTCGCTGATAAGGCAGAGTGGTTTCACCTCAACCCACAGATCAGAGCCTGGGGACAGAGAGAAGGAAGAGACAGGAAGAAATGGGAGTATATAGGAGGGAGGTGGGAGATAAAGGAGAGAGGGAGGAAACTGTGGTGGGAGAGGTTAAGATGTCAACAAAGACTACGGAACATCACATGCTGTGGAGGTCGACCGCCTCAAAATTGAAAATCTCATTAAAAATGTGTCAGTGAGCTTTCGTTGCATCAGATTCTGAGGTTCTAATTCAAGGTAGATGCAGCATTGGGGACTTCTGTACATGTAAGGTGGCTGCCTTCTATATACATCGGCTTTACAGTGTGGTTTCTTAAAGAAATACCCAAAGAGTGGAAACAGGGAGATGAGTGCCTTCAGCCCCTTTCTCCCTTCAGCATGTGGCACTGAGCATGCAGGTGATTGATAACTTAGAGCAAACCCTCTGCTCTAAACCTTATCTCAACTGGGCAGATGCCACAAAGTGTACCTTGTTTCCCCTGCAGATTGTAGGCTCCATGCTAGTGCTTATGGAAGCTGCTCAGTCAAATGTACTATAGTAATAATAATGACTCTAATGCAAAAGACTTTTGAACTGTATGGGCATTTTAGCCAAAAAAAGGTGAAATGGACATAAAACACCTCACCAATATTTATATACCAAGTAACAATTTTATTTTACAATAAGTTCCAGGTTGGAAACCGGAAAAACATACAGTTTTAATAGCATGGTGAAAATGGAGTAATGGTGAAGAGTGGAGAAAGGGTCAGATTTTTCAGATTTCCATCTAAAAAGAGCAAACTTGCCCAAAGACAGCTTTGGATTCAGTGTGTGGGGGACGAGATACCCTCTATTTTAGGATATCAAAGATGCTAACTAAGCAATACAGAACATAAAATAATTGCACCAGAAACGTCAGATCGGTCGGACCATCTTGTTTAACTGTTTATCTTTGAACCTCACAGGTTCCAAATGACCACAGACATTATTAAATTTGCCAATTTCACAAACCTCTGCAACTGAAACTAACCGCCCTTTTTCTACCTGGAAGTGACTGCTGTTGTTGTTAATGTAATATCATGGTAATTCAGTCTACAGGTGTTTCCCAAAGTCTAAGCTGCAGCCGAGGTAGGCTGCATTTCTCGGCTGCCACGTCATTGGAGGCCATTCCAATTGGAAGGATCGTTCGTATACAGCCGAGAAATGCAGCCTTCATCCGGCAGCTTTCGAAGGATGGGTAAATGTGTCCTTCCCACCGTATGTATCCCACAATCCTGTGCATACACCTTATTCTTCTTGCTCTGGTGTTTTTTGGCGGTTGGTAAACAGCTTAAGTAATTAGCTTTGGCCAAACTCTCCATACAAGAGTGTAAATGAAAGACCGTCAGGTGCTGGAGGTGGTATTGTTGTAGAAGGAATACAGTTGGTGTGATAACGGCTGTGCAGTTTCATTTGATCACTAGGATGGCTAACTTGTTTCTCTTGGTTCAGTCAACACTTTGTTTCATGAGGATATTTTGTGTTCTAAGAACTTCCAGCTTTTTGGAAATGACAGCTGGTGCTTGCTTAATAAACAGTTTCAGCTTGGCTCCTGCTAAACCTGCTTGATTCAGCATTTTTATGTGTAAGCCTGTCATCAGTCTAAATCACGGAGTGGGGCTTTGACAGAGATGACTGTCCCATCCCTAATAATTTCAACTACAGATCAACCCTCTTTCCCCAAATTAAATTCTGGTATTGGTCACTGATAGAAAATATCTTATGAAGTTAAACTGATATCCAAAAGTTTCTCCTGAAGAGCAGTGAGTGAGTGCTCCATCCCGAGAACTCTGCATTCAATGTTACATCTTTTGCCTCTCACATCCCTTTTGTATCCATTGGTACAAAGCATCACAGGCTGGCCGGGTTGGGAAACAAGAATGTGAAATACATTGGTTGATTGTTGCTACCCTCTAATACAACCAACAGAACAGGACACACAGGAACGTTTCTTAATGCCATACTATGCATGTACACACACAACTCTCAGAACATTTTCCTAAACAGTGTAGGCTTAAGGTTAGGGTAAGGTTACGGTAAAGACCTTTGTTGTCAGGGTCACAATCATACACATGCAGAAACAAACACGAAAACGAACACCAGTCTTACTTCACTTGGGAATCGAACACGTATGTCCCGTGTGAAAATCTTTGACTGTGACCCATCCACCACCCTGATGTCCTTCTTATGTGGACTTACTCGCGCTTTCTACTGAATCACTTACCACCGCTAGTAGCGCTAATTTAGGAAACGCTCCTGTGGGTTGTATCACAGGGTATGAACAAACAACCTGTGGAGTCGTTTTTTGTGGGAGGACGCTCTGTGAATGTGCTGTGCACTGGTGACAAACATCAAATTAGAGGAGCTTTGGGTTAAGTCAAAATGCAAACAGTTACATCTCATTACCATTTAGGCCCATCAATGTATGGAAATTGCCAAGTGCATTTTTAACAACTCCATTAAAAATCCGCCCTTTCATTTAACCAGATTTGCTTAAAGAACCTTCCACCTGGGATGTTTCCATTTAGAGGGTGGACATATCTTTTTTGTTTACATATAGGGAGATGTGGGCTGGTACTGCCTGTCAATCAGGGTACTCTGACAGTTCAGTGAGAGACTTTATTCTGCCAAAGCAGTAACGAAATACCCCGTTACCTAGGCTAGATTTGATCAAAGCCACAACACAAGGTACATTGGCACTCTCAGCAATTGTACAATCGAATACAAATTTGAAGTTAGAACTGTGACCTCTTCAACATATGAGGTGTAAAAGGGGGTGGCAGCTGATCCATCATCTCTTGCATGATACCTCAAAACCCTCACAATTTCCAAACATGGGTACTATTACACTGATACACAGCCATATATTCACACACTTACCTACAGACACTCAAATTGGATCTACCTTTTCTGTCTTTTTTTTCTCTCCTTCACACACTCATACTCTACACTCAGTCACTTACACACACACCGTAACTCATCTGCAACTGTCATCCCCCTGGGGATTTATATCTTAAGAGAAGAGGAGATTGAAAAGGTGAGATCAGTCGAGCATGATGAGGGAGACAGCTCGAATAGGAACAAGGGATGATGCACGATCCGTGTCATTCCTCCCACTATTTTACTCTTCTTACATCAGAAACCATGACATCTGGCCCATATGACTTTCAAATTTTCAAGTTTCACTTGGCTAGATAGTTTGAATTAACAGGAATTCTGCATGGTGTTTCAAGTAAATGAATCTCATAATGCATGCATACACATTAAAGGATAGTTCCTATTTTATTCATGTGGCATTCCAGTGACTCCTTGTCTTGGCAATAGTTTAGTGAAACTGGAGTAAACTAGTTTACTGTCTGATAATAAAGTGTCAGTAGAAGTTCTAGAAATATGATTGAGTCTTATGGGCAAGTCTAAAATGATCAATATGAATCATCTGAATGAAGGTAAAATGAAGGTAACTTTGCCTAAAACCCAGTTACCTTATCAATATTAAAGTTTGCTCTTTTTCATATGGCCATACTCAGAGAAATTGTCCCCTCCATTTTCC
Organism: Holocentrus rufus; assembly: GCA_900302615.1. NCBI lineage: Eukaryota > Metazoa > Chordata > Actinopteri > Holocentriformes > Holocentridae > Holocentrus > Holocentrus rufus. The sequence continues at coordinate 25,735 of OMLF01036348.1, read as the reverse complement.
AATTTATTTTGCAGACACAGGCATCAGTGTAGACATGGAGAATTCTATTATGCTAACCTGTACCTGTATTGTAGCAGCCACTGCATACTGACCTTTCTCAGAACGCTGTAAATAGACCAAACAGGCACTGTCTAGCACAAAAAGTTCCAAATAAACATTCCCTGCCTCTTAAAAGTACCCCTCTGCATTTAATATTGTATATTAAATGAAATGTCATAACATTATACAACCTATATGTCCAGTTGTTTATTAAAACATTTGGCAGAAAGTTGGACTTTAACATTGGTTTCATTAATGCATACTTTGCTGTATTCTCATTGATGTTAGAGTTTCAGTGCAGTTGGCAGGATTTGAATCAGGGTGTCTGGCCTCTGTCCATCTCCCAATGCCTGTAGTAGAGCAGGGAACCATACTGATGAAACAGATAATGCTGTTGACAGGGCAGTACATCATTTTTTTTAGACTGTAGGATCAGCTGGCAGCGTACTACATACTGCTGGTCTCTATGCAAGAAATGGAATGGAATGATAATCAAATTGTGTGTAAGATGAATTGGCAAAAAAGTTATAGGTGCTGTGGGTGTTACAGCATGTATTTGTTAAAATTAATCTATTTACATACCGGGATTTGATATGCAGTGGTTTCTAAAGCATTCAGACCCTTTCACATGTTCTAAACTTAGTTGGGTCACGGGCTTAATTCAGAAAGGTTTTAATTTATTTTTAATTTATTTTTGCTGTCAATCTACACAGAATGCTCCATCATGGCAAGTGAAAACACAAATTTTAATTTAATTATGATAGTAATAAAACCCAAAATATCTAATTCACACACCACACATATCCAGACCCTTTTCTAGGACGCTTCAAATTGATGTCCAGTGAATCCCAGTTCCTTTGATCATCCTTGAGATGTCTCTTGATCTTGATTGTACTGTAGACTGTGGCAAATTCAACTGATGTGGCAAATTGAACTGGTTATTTAAAATGGCAAACACCTGTCCATAGAAGCTACCACAGTTCATAGTGCATGTCAGAGCAACAACCAAGCCATGAACCCCTAAGAAACTCTCTGTTGATCTCTGTAATAGAATTGTTTCAAGGCATAGATCTGGGGAAAAGTATAAAAAAAATTCTCAAGCATGGAAAGTTCCCAGGAGCACAGTGAGCTTTGTCATTGTGAAACTGAAGAAGTCTGGAGACAGGAAGGCTCTTCCTAAAGCTGGCTGTCCAATCAATCTCAGTAACTGGACAAAAAGGGCCTTGGTCAAGGGGTTGACCAAGAATCTAATAGCCACTCTAATAGACCTTCAAAGTTCTTTTGGCAGAGATGAGAAAATCTGCCGGAAGGACAACCATTTCTGAGACAGCATTCCATCAGTCATGTCTTTATTGTAGAGTGGCTAGACAGAAGCCAGTCAAGAGTAAAAGCCATAGTAAATCCAGCCTGGAGATTAGAGCATGACAATCTCAAAGGATCTTGAATTGGGAAAAAGATATAACCAAAGCACACACAGCCAAGACAACACTGGAAAGGCTTTGGAAAAAGTCTCTGAATGTCCATGAGTGCCCCAGCTAAAGTCTGGACTAGAACCTGAAAATCTGTGGAAAGACTTGAAGATTGCAGTTCATAGACACTCATCATAAAAACTGACTGAGGCTGATCTGCAAGGAAGAACAAGAGAGACCAAATCCAGGTGTGCAAAGCTAGTAAATGCATACCAAAGAAGACTCAAAGCCCAAACACTGCCAAAGGTGTTTCAACAAAGTATAGAGCTTTTAAAGTACATAATTTTTAGCAATGGATGATATGGAAGATAGGAAGATACGGAAGATATCTTAATTTTCTCTTTATTTTAAAATATTAAAAACAGCAAAAAATGATTTTTTTTGTTTGTTTGTTTGACATTACGGACAATTTAATTTAGATACGTGACAACATTTTGAATCCACTTCAAATTAAATCTAAAACACAACAAAGTGGTCAGTTATGTTAGGGTTAGGGTTAGGGTTAGTGATGATTCTGTGCCCCAGATGGGTACTGAAGCAATTAAAACAATGATCACAAACCCACAAGATGATGGCCGTGAATGGAGTTAAAGCTGCATTATGCATGTCTTTTATGTAAAAATAAATAAATAAATAAAATACAACAACAAACATTTTATTAACCTAAATCTCTCATTCCTTTGGCATAAAGCATCAAGGACCCGTTGGGTTGATGATGTGTACAGTGTACTGTTATGAGTCATGCTATAGAGGACATCTAGCTTAAATACTTTTTTTTCAGCCCTTCAGCATGTGCACTGCAGTGAAGAGAATATTAGAGAAAAACTAGAAAGGCCAAGCAACTAACAGCTGACTACTGTTGGGCAAATTTAATATTGAATTTTAGACAGGCGATCTCAAATTCAACTTCAAATTTATTGTTATCCTGAAGGAAATTTGGTTTGCAGCAGGCAATAAGACATATTAGGCTATACAACACCACTAACAACAACAAACACCAGAAGCAGGACAAAAACAGGGACAGAAAAGCAATATAAAATGCATGATATATATATATATATATATATATATATATATATATATATATATATATATATATATATATATATATATATATATATATATATATATATATATATAAAGACAGACACACA
>OMLF01036348.1:0-23053 GCA_900302615.1 Holocentrus rufus | reverse complement strand
AACAGATCAAGAAAAAAGACCATTCTGAGTTGAAAATTAAAAATGGGACATAAACACCCTGATATTAAATGCAATATAAGAGCAGTGTAAAAGTGCTGGGCTGTGGCTATAAATAAAGGTGTGCTAGTATAAAAGATTAAGCCTATCAATAGCTATGGGGATGAAGGAGGCTCTGGTGTGATGTTTCTTTGTTTTAGGAGGAGACTAAATTCAATATTCAATACCCCAGATAGGGTATTCAACTTCTCCCTTTAACTATCAAACTACAAGAGTTCTGTAATGGGAGTTCGGAGCCACTCCCATGAATCATTGGGTGAACCTTTAGTTCTCATCATGGAGTAAGGTGAATGGTTCTAAGATAAATGCAGTATCTAAATTCAACTACATATACCAGTTATTGTCTAAGAGGACAAGTGAAATTCTTTGATTATGAGTTTAATGTGCCTCAGAAGGCTCCAGTATAGGTTAGTCTGAGGTGGCCTGGGAATATCCAACCTTTTACTTCATTATTATGCATTTGTCTCAGACATTTAGCGCACTGATCTGTCCCTACAGAACCAGCTCCCTCCTGATATAGAGTAAAGCTCCATCTGTGCCATGTTCCTCCCCTGGTGAATTCTACTGCCACTGAGGTTCACAAAATATTAAAATTTGCCGCCTGCTTGAACCTTCCTTTATATGATTCAACCATTGCTTATGCACACGCAAACTTACTTTCTATTGGATGTTACAGGCACACTGTGGGATTTTGGTGGTTGGTGACCCATACAGTGATGATTAACTAACTCCAGGTGAAGTTTGGCCTTCATAGGCAGCAGGAGTAGTGATACTTTCAGAGAGAGTGCCCACTCAAGTTTGCTTTCCATAGCTCGGGAGCTCCTCAGGGTGCAGATATCCTTTCTGAAATATTCTCCACTACCAAGAAATAACATGAATCCATTTTACTTACATTTCTTAAAAAGGCAAGTGTCACAACCACTCTGAAATCAGTATGGGAGTCTAATTTGAATATCTCCTTTTCTGACTAAGAGAGGGTAGATATCCTAGTATTCAAAGAATACTGCAACCCCAGATAATCACAGACATTCATATGATCAAATTCAAGATTCTGAATGGAGAGTATTAGTCACCTTCAAACCTCCATAGGGCAAAACGTGCTTCTGCTAACCTTGCAACTTTGTCGCTAGAACTTTTCAGACCTCTCTGGCAATTTCTCAAAAGTAAGTAGTAAGAATTAATCTGTTGACTCCAAAAGTTTTTGAGGACAACCTCATATGGCTGGAACAGGGGCCCTGGCCAATGCAAGAGGAGAGGGGACCTGTAGTAAGTTAATTGGAGAAGAAGCTGGACCCTGGGTGAGTAAATGGAAAAGAGACATGACTTTGGTGAACCAATGAAAGAACAGAGGGGACTTGGGACAAGTCTTTGAATGTCCATGTGTGGCCCAGCTAAAGCAAGGACTAGAACCCAAAGATTTGTGGATTTCTGGGTTGACAGAAGGGAGATGACCTGGGATGCATCAAAAAAGAGGGCACTTGCTGGTGCGAAGCAATGAAGCAGCGAGAAGCTGCAGTGAGAAGAGAGCGGACCTTGGAGTGAACCAGTGGGAGAAAAGAGAGGACCTGGGATGAATCAGTCGGAGAAGAGAGAAGACAGAAATATCAGAAATAATGAGATGAAAAGGCAGACACAAAGGCCTCACTTTTTTTTTTTTTTTTTTGAGAATTAACCCTCAAATTTGTCCTATTTGGGAGAGACACAGGGAGAAAGACAGGGAAAGTACCCCCTCACACACCCAATTCCATGAGAAATCCAAAAGCTGGCAAGCTCCCTGCTGAGGGCAGGGAGGCAAAGGGAAGTAATCACTCGATGGATTAGTGTTTGTTTACAGCTAATCTCCTCCTGTCAGTTTCAGCGTTCCCTGGCTCCTTGACTCTGTCTATAAGGACAAACCTGAGCAAAAGAAGGAGGATGGGAAGATGGGGCGAGTGGATGGAGTGACAGATAGACTTTTAGTTCAATGGATTGACACATGGATGGATGACAAATGGAGGGGTTAATCTCCACTCGCTCCCAATTGTCTCCTAGCAGGAAGGCACTTGGAAGAGACAATGGAGGGGATGAAGAAAAGGTGAGGTTAGGTTAGGTGTGTCTCCATCAGCTGGGCTGAAGTAAACACTGGTCATTTTTCATGCTTTCTTTCAAAGATAGAAAATAAATACATTGGGATATTCTAATGTACTCAAAAATAGTCGAGTAGCTCGGGTGGAGACACTTTAAAACATGTCAACGTGTCAAAAGCAAGTATGATTTTGTAATGTACCAATTACTGGTTATACAACCATGATGTACATATTAAAGAAATACTCCAACGTTTTGGGAAAAATACCCCTTTAAAGTATAAAAGTCTGCACACCAGAATGTGGCTCCAATCAATACGGTTTATTACACGTGATGTTCATCAGACGTGAAATCAACAGAGACACGCCATACAAGTCTACAGTTATCATCTGACAGGAATTAACCTGACATGGAATTAAACAGAGATATGTAAAGTAAATAAAAGGTAAATGAATAATAAATGGATTATGTTCACACAATCAATTACTTTCATATGTAAACATACCTATACACACATACACACAGTAACTAATAAATACACATGTACTATAGAGTGCACAACCAGATACTATCATATATGAATACACTTAAGTGCAACAGAATACATCAGCAGTGTTTTCATGTGTGTACAGTTGAATTCAACCCACTTAAATATACCATAAAACAACCATTGTATCTGAATGTATTCATTTTTTTTTTCATAATCATCCTTGTCACAGTCTGTGAATGTTTTTATCTGCACATTTCTCGTTTAAATGGGACTGGGACTGACACCGCTTTCCAACCCAAATAATTAGAGGTCAGATGACTGATAGAGGTCTTCTCAGTTTTTGTTCAGAGCGGTGTTTGAGGCAAACAGTGCAAAAACATTATTTTGGTTTTTAACTCAAGTATGAGCATCCCACTCTTCCATGTGTTTGCACCAGATCGCATCATCATTTAAAACCACAACTTATAGCTACCATTAGCGTAGAGAGATTCCCCAGCCATAAGCACAGATTCTACAAGTCACCCGATCTCTGCTGGAGGGACAGAATGCCATTCTCCCAAGAGATATTCCGTCATTTGATCTTTGGATGATAGGGATGGAGAATGCTGTGTACCGCTTGGTTCAGACTGGACACTGAAATGCCACAAAGCATAAATTCACGCACGAGCAGGAGCTTTGCAGTTCACACCAAAAGCATACTTCTCCATGCCGGTCCGCAAGAGGATCATTTGTCCGCCCTCTCTCTCTCCCTCGCACGCTCTCTCTCTCTCTCTCTGTCTCTCTCTCTCTGTCAAGTGTTACTTGCCAGAGCTACTATAACTCAAAATGCCTCTAACTAGCAATTGAAGGCACTTTTCATTTTTCACTGGGAACCCATTTCCTTGTCAAAAACGATGAAATATTATCTGAATCACTGCAGTGCTTATTTAAAGGAAACCATGTAACTGCACAAGTCCCATTTAGCATCAAGAACCAGGTTCTTTGTCCCTACCTACTCTCTCTCTCTCAGACACAACTGACAAATATGTGGAATAAGTACATAATTTAGTGGTTGAGTCTACACGATTCTCATGGTCAGATTCATTAACTCGATTTTGATTATTGTAGCTCTCAACACAAGGCTGCTTTGCCTGTGACAGAAAACAGTGTATTTTCAGTGGAGATGGAAGTAATTGGAAGAAAGAACTGGCAGTAAGGTAACCATGCAGACTTACATACCCTTCAAAAACAGCAGTGATACTATTTCTAACCAATATTGTGGATGCAGATTTAGAAATTTCATCAAACTGTGAGAGAAAATCAGGAGAACAGCAGGAGAGCGGGGCAGGAAAATCAGAAGGGTTGGCCATTTCTGGTGTATTTTCAGTGTGTTTTCCTGAGAAACTTGCTTCCGGCGTGTGGAGAAAATAGACTAGACAGCGAAACCATTGCTGCAGATTGCAAGCTGCGTGCATGGCTCCGCGCCACGTCCAGTCTGAACAGTCCAGTTAGTCAAAGGAATATTCCAATGTTTTGGGCAAAATACCCTTTTCCGACCTACCTAGACTGAGCTGAGATGTCCTGATACCATTTTCAACTCTGTACGGCCACTGGGTCGGTCCTATAATTAGCATTTCATGTTAGCTTAGCATAAAGACTTGAAGTCTACAGGAGTCATTAGCCTAGCTCTGTCAAAGTGTACTTTTTTTTTATCCCAGATGTGCATTTCAAGTATGCCTGACACATTAGTATAAATAAGACAGCTTCGGAGTTGCTGTAAGGTTTATTTTTTCACTTTGACGGGGCTAGGCTAATGACTCCTATAGAATTCAAGTCTGTATGCTAAGCTAACACGAAATGCTACCCATTGGAACCGAGCCAGTGGACATACAGAGGTGAAAATGGTATCGAACATCTTGTCTGTGCCGAAAAGAAGCACTGCTTTGGCATCCAGTCTGAACCAGGCGGTCCAAACTCTCCCATAAGTGTTCAGTTGGGTCAAGATGTGGTGATTGCGAAGGCCACAGCAAATGATCTACATCATTTTCATTCTCATCACACCATTCAGTGAGCCTGCGTGCCCTTTGGGGACACTGTCATCTTGGAAGACACCACTCCCATCAGGACAGAATTGTTGCATCACAGGATGAAGGATCTTCAAGAATAACTGTTACTGTATTGATTTGCAGTGAGCTTTCCCTCTAAGGAGACAAGTGGACCCAATTAAATTTTGTCGTTTGTGCGTTTTAGCTAATTCAATATCTGTATAGTATGTTGCAATCTGCTGTACTGTTCATGCTTTTTGTCCCTTGGGTTTTACAAGCATGTCCAACATAATGACCACTCACACACAACAGGCAGTCACAGCTAAATGGGCCTATATATGGTAGCAAGCTTTATGGCAGCCGCAAGGCATTAATGGAGAAACGTTGATCTCTCTGATCTCTCTGCTGTCATTGTGTTCCATTCACCCAAGCGCTCTCTGTTTGTCTCCCATACACACATGAGTGAAAAAAAATAAGTCAAAACACTCAGCCATATCTGTTCAGCCATCAGCCATTGGGCGGTTGGTAGTATGTAATCCCTGCTGGTAACACACCATCATTTAAAAGCTTTTTTAATCAAAACTCAAACAATCGAGTTGTCACTGGGTGTGAGATGTCTGAGATACGCCAATTACGACCGAGCCGCTCTATACGCTACAGAGTGCTTAACATGGTTTTAGCCTGATGTCGCCTTCTGGCTTCAATTTTCACCTCATTCATATGAAAAGTGGGCCAGGCCTTCTAACTGAACACAGATGGGAACAAGGAGTTATGGCCTGATAGTTAAAGTGTTATCAGATTCTTGGGTACTGTATATGTACAGTAGATGTCAAAATATATTGTCTGTCGGGTCCCGAGTTGTCATAACTGTTCAGTGTTACATTGGCATGTTATTCTTTATTCTAGCGATTATGATCTTCAGGTGAATTCCATGGTTCAATCACGACTGAGTTGTCAGTTGATAAGAGTAGTTTAAATTACACCAGTTCAAAAGTATGTATTCACTGCACGTAAGCTTGAACAGGACTGCATTTATGGGTCAGATCTGTGTTGCAGATTAGATCCTCTGGCACACTAAACCACAGGGGTTGTTGATTTTTTTCCTCCTGTTTAGACAATGAAAATATTTTGGGAGTCAGATAGGTTCTCTGTCCCTGTGTAAATGTATGGACTAGAAGATTTCCCCCTCCTCCAATACTAGGGAGGTCAAATGTTCTGCCTGCAATGTTACAGCGCAGGATTTCTGCATACAAGCACAAAAGAAAGCTCTTAACATAATTTAATAAAGTAGTGAGTGACACTGGAGTACATGAAGCCACTGACTCATTTCGTGTGCCCATTCACACCTTGACTTTCACTTTGTAAGGCAGCAATTGTACTAATTTGACCACATTTGTGCCTTGGTCCTGCAGTTTAACAGCACACTGGCATCATTATGAGGAATCTAACAGCACTAAAAACATAAATGCTCACTTCATGACAACAAAACACACTGGCAGAAAAACCTAGCAGTCAACTGATTGTTGAGTATTTTGGTTCAAAATAAGGTTTGGTTGTCATTGCTTATATTTAGGATGAACATTATTATTGCTGGCCTCCATGGGCCCCCCAAGCAGTTGGGCCCTAGAAAGCTGGGAGCAGCTACTGTTGTTCACTGGGGCGCCAGGCTTGATGCCCACAGCACAGAAACCCCAAACAGTCGGAAGGACACACTGAGATCCTTCTCTCTGGTGCTCTCTCAATGGCTCATGGCTTCTTCAAAACTCATTATGACTCATGTGTTGCAATTTTATAAACTGCACATTTTAGAAAATAGAAACAATAGTCTGGAAACATTTTTCTAGACTTTCCCCTCATTCTGCATATATTTCCAGACCTGGAAATTATCCAAATACTGATTCATACTTTTCCAGACTCCTTGTAGGCAACTGAAAAACTATTTGGCTCTGAGTAAGAATGAATGAACCAGTGGCAACTGTTCGGAAATGCCATATACCAACACCCTAGTAACATTGTCACCATTTTAGTCTGACATCCAAATGTAGACTGCCAAATGGTAACTCATAGTCACTTTTTAGTGAAAATTGTGTATATCTTTAGACAACCCTGCTCTCTAGCTAGCCAGTTTTTGTGGTAACTGGCTCATGTTTCTCATGCCACCAACTTCACTTTAGGGTACATTCTACCTTTCATATGCCCCATTGGCAATGATAGACTGACTGTGTTGTGAATTCATCTAGCCAACAAAAGGCCATGGCAAAGCAGAGGACCAAACATAAAGGCATGGCCACAAAATTGAGAGACAAACAGAACAAAAGAATAAAGAGCCTTGAGGCAGATGTGACCAGATACAAATACATTCATTTATGTGGTAGAAGTAGAACTTACATCTGTGGAACAAAGGTCAGTTCTGCTGACATCAGTGTGCATCAGCATCATGTTGCCACTTAGCATTCTAGTGATAATAGTATCTATGTTTTACCCCTGCCTCTCTCAGAGATATGATACAGAATAATTTATCCAGAAATTTTACATTATTTATCATCTCATTTGTAAAATGCCAAATTAGTTTAAAAGATGATATTAAAATTGTCTACATCTATAGTAATCATTTCTTTTACATACATTATGGTGGAATATGATGGGTTGGCCAGTCTGGGACAAAGGTACAGCACTGTTTTTATCCCCAGCCTGCTGTATTCCCAAATGTGTATTGCACAAACTTGAAGTCACCAGTCAACTTCTAGTTAATTCCCATAGTGATCTATAAAACTTCTGTTTCTTTACATTCACAAATCAGATAATCTAGGTCTGCCTTATTCAGAGCCAGTGAGCACATAAGATAGACAATGAGCCATAGCCCCAAATTCACAATGAGATTGCTCCTGGTCAATAAATTAGTTTTTTGTAAGCATATTAGCAACAAGCGCACTGTGCTGAATGAATTATTGAATATTTTATTTTATTTATTATTTTAAAGAGGCTGGTCTCTGTTCTTAATTTTCATCTTAAGCTGACAGGAGTTTGTAGAACTGCAGGGTATGATTCCTTGTTTAATGCACTTAGCTTGTTACATGTCAAACTGCCTGGCAACTGGCTTTCATTCAGTAGGTTATATATGCAGGCTTATTAAATTAAGAATGATGTCTTAGACACATGGAAGCACATAGCCGAGGCTAACCATGATAAAAAAAGAAAAAAAAAGTGTTGCCTCAAATTGTGAACTCTGGCGCCTATAGCTGTACAAGGTAAGCCTGTGGCTTTTCTCACTCCAAATGTGTACTGTTCTGAACACCAGCAGAATTTCTACTTTACTGAAGCTTTACTGAAGGAGAGCACAGATGATAACGGGATCATCATTTTATTGGATAATCTCTCTTGTGTTGTGTTTTAGGTGGCATATAGAGGTGTGGTACAGTCAGGTAGGCTCCATCATGGATGTTACTTCAAAAAGCTTAAATATATAACAAGCAGGTTAGAGAAAGGGAGCTAGTGCAAAAACGTGGTGTGACACAGTAAACCTGTACAAACTTTATTTTTTATTTTTTGTTTTTAGCTTTGTTTGTTCACTACCAAATCAGAAATCAGCATAATTTAGCAGATCAACTAATGTAATTCTTAAAATGCAACTACTAGACTAGATATTAGATAGTGTGCAGATATGATGTGTTAATAACAGTGATACAGTGAAGGTGATAGCTACTGGTGGCCAGTTCCGGATACTCCTAGGACCAAGTGCCAACACATACTCACACACCCTGACTTTCATATTACATTTTTTATAATAATAGAGCACCTTTCATACACTGAATGCACTTTTAGCTTCTAAAATTTGTATGACTTGCGTCACTTGCCTTTCAGCAGGTAGCTCTTCAAAAATACACTACAAAACTATAAACTGCATCAAGTAATTTGCTTTTCAGTCAAAAGTTTACATAATTGGTTGTTCATGCCTTGCCATTTTTCTGTCATGCTATTGATACTCTTCTATGCAGCTGTTTTCTTAGCATACACTTGCCTGACTAATTTCGACTGTGTGTGTCAGCAAAGAGCTGTCACTCTTAGTCTCCATTCATGTGGCAGAATTAGCACAGAATGTGCGTGCTGGTTTCTTTTGGCTCACGTGTTTGAATTGGCAACACCCCCTTCCTGCCAATCAGAAACTTGCCACCAACTATGATTCTGATTGTGATTTGTTAGTTACACATTGGTGATAGCCAACCAGCGTCAGACACAACATCTCATCTGCGTAATATGCCTACAAGATTAGAAGAGTCTTACCAGACTCTAGAGCAGGGCCGGCCCTACATACTATGTGACAAGTGGCTGCATAGGGCCCGACAGCCACCAGGGCCCCCCTAGCACTGGAAACAGCAGAGGTTTCTTAACCCATTACACCCGCCTGTTAACCCAAACACTGTCACACATTCTAGCTGCAGCAGTACACAATAAGCAGTATATGTAATAATAATAATATTAATAATAATAATGATACATAAGAACCTTGTATAAAATCCTGCCACCAAGTGTTGGGTGTAGTTGTCAGTTTCATCTGAAGGTTGCTTCATGAAACGTCACGAAAGGGTCCCTCAGTCAATAATAATAGCAGCCTACTTTTTTCCAATAGTTCAACAATCTCTGCTCAGTACAAAATTGAATGTCAAGTTATTGAGAATATACTTATTTTCTCGCTGTGCACATTCATGCACCATGGAGGATGCATCCCATTGATTTTCTTCAACCCATTATGACCCTGCTTTCCTTCAACGACAGCACATTTCTAGCTTTTCCTTTATTGCTGTTTTTCTAGGTATGTAGTATTAAAACTGCAATACTGATCTTTAAATTTTTGTATGATTTGCTGCACTCATATAGCAGTAAACTACACTGCTTCAAAAGTGCACATCCAGGTTGCTTGGGGAAATGTCTTTCAATGCTGAGTCCCTGGAGTCTGGTGTTAGCCAGGCTAACTAGCTAGCAGTAACATGACAGAAAACACTCACAAGACATAATTCTTCCTCCTAACTACTCCTTTGGGCAATGTTTGGTTAGAAAATATTTGGATTTCACTCAGTAAAGGCAACACCTATCCAGTTATAATTATGTGTAGTTCCAACATGTTAGCCAATATAAAAAAGCAAAAAGCTAATTTCTCTTGTCACCCAGCTAATGTATTCACCTGGCAAACTTGTGACAAAACCACAGCTCTAACAGTAATGCTAAAGCTGAAAGCTCGTGAAATAAAGATGGAGAACATGAAACATAATATATAGGCTAACGGTAGAACTAGGTAGGCCACGTCTCCTCTGATCACAATGGAGATGACAGACGTTGCGAGCAGCAACGTAAATCATCATGACAGCAGCACACACAGCAAGGCACAGGTGAAACCAAAGTAGTCTGTGCACTCCTTTGCACCCAGCATGTACGTCACTGAAACACAGGCAGCACTTGTGTTTCTCATTATTTTATAGCAGAGTCTGCCGAGCTGAAATACACCAACAAGCATGGTGTGGACAAACTATTTTCATTGATTGATCATTGATTTACTGCAGCAAGCTTCGAGTAATAGCCTTTTTTAATGTTGTTTTTTTGCCATCTTTGCCTTTACTTTAAAGTTTAAAGCAACAAAAGGTCCTCAGCTGGAGTTGAACTCAAAATGTTGACGTTACATTGTACCGTATATATATTTAACCAGTTGGGGTGGGATTCAAACTGGTGATCAATGACAAGTCCATCTTTCTTACCTCCAGGCTACTACCATCCCAATAAGAAAAATTAGAAAGATTAAGTGTTCAAACAGATCTTAACAGCACATTGTTTGTTAGACGGAAAGTGTTGCTTCTGTGTCTGCCCAATCCTCCCACCATCTGCACCAAACAAACTATTTGCTGCAGGCTCACTAAGGGATCCAAAGGTTATCAGATTGTCTGATTGGACGGGAGCTATACATATGAAAATAAATAAATAATAAGAGCAAAGCCTCAGCAAGTGTTTGTTGTCATTTTTGGATGAAACATAAATCTTTTTTTCTAGATTTCTTTTTCATCTCAGCATATCATCTAAAAAAGGTTGAACATGATTCTTTTCCTGCAAAGGAAGAGGTCACCTACTGTGTATTCTCTCATTAAAAGCCAGTAGGTCGTATTTCTTACTTCTACAGTTCTCCCTCTTTCTCTTCTTTTTTTTTCTCCAGCAGTAAATTTGAAAAACAACCAGTTGAAACTCATCAAGTGAGACCTGCCAGAGCTACTATACTTCAAAAATGCCTCTAACTAGCAATTGAAAGCTCTCTTAATTTTTCACTGGGAACCTATCTTAAGATTTCCTTGTCAAAAACAATGAAATATTATCTGAATCACTAAAATGCATATTTAAAGTAAACTCTGTAACTGGGCAAGTCCCATTTGGCCTGCTTGTAGAACCAGATTATTGAGTATGTTTTGGCTAGCCTTTTGTGGCACATTATGGTAATACGTTAGCCCTAGGTGGCCCTACAGTGGAAACCTGGTTAATAATGTCTAAGATGAGGGAGAGCTATTTCGACCCTGTAGTGATGGCCTGAGTAATAAATAAGTATGGGATTTAAAAAAGAGCTTAGGGACGTTGCCTGGCTTGGAAAGCTTGCAGTTACAGGCAAGACAGCTAAACAGTGGTGGAGCAAAGGTCACTTCATTCCTCACATGTGTATGCAGGGTCTGAAATTCCCGCCCACCCAGTGCCAAATGCCAGTAAAATGTTTGCATTTGGTGGATAAATCAGTAAGCCACTGGACACAAAGTCTCTAACATTAGGAGATATTAGCATTTTAACGTATTAGTTATATACAGTCTTTGGTCCTTGACTGTTCTCATACTTTGTCCCTGTTGTGCACCTTATAGTCTTTTTGACGGTTAGCCACTTATTCCAAAGCAAATGCAAAGGTTCTGTATCAGACTGAATCCTGATTGGCTGCCTGTTACACCACTCTACACAATGTAGTAGCATCTAAACACAGAAGCGGACCATGGGGTACAGTAACAAACTGTAACCCACCCCACATACCACACGTACTGTATGCATTAGCAGCTACTGTACCATCACAAACAAGATCAACAACCAGAACGGACACCAATATGCGCTATAGAAGCTGCTGCAGCATCACCATTCACCATCAGATCTTCCTTTATGTCACTCAGCAGCCACATTGCACATGCTCACCTCATGGTGCAGAAAAGCAATTAACCCAGCTGGTGTGCCAGTGTTAACCAGTCACTCGCACAACTTAAATAAAAGTATAGCCACAATTTTATTAGTCCACCACCTTGATGAACTCAATAAGACAATTGAAACATGTAAGGTCTATATGCCAGATCTTTCACTATAGCTACAATATTCCAAAGTCTTTGTGAAGTGAGTGAGTTGAGTCCACTTAACATACTTCATATACATGTGGCATCTGACACCGTCAATGTGCGGCACCAACACTGAAACATAGCATCACCATCTACCCAGTTGCTTGGCGCCCTTAGTGGAAACCTCAAACAATACCAATCAGATACAACATTGATAAACAATGTCGTATAAACCACAACTCTACAATAACTTCAGCTCTTTTCAATAGAGTAAAAAAATAGCACTCACCATTAGTGACGTGTGGATCAATACTGAAATATCGATACCTCTGATACCTCTAAAATCGATTCTCAAATCAAAATATCAATACTTTTGATACTTCAGTCATTTGAGGTAATGTATATCATTAACAGGAACAAAGTGGAAAGTAACTAAACTATTGAGATCTTGTCTAAACGGCACGCAGTTGGTGGGAACTACTTTTTCTTCCGCCTGGGTAAGTGCGTAATGTGTAAGCGCAGCGGCACGCTGCTCAGTCAGTCAGTCACTCAGTCCCTGTCTGTAGACACAATGGCAGAACGTAAAAGGAGTCATGTGTGAAGCTATTTCAGCTCCACAAACAGCCAAGACGCAGTTTGTGATGTTTGTGGAAAAACAGTCAGGAGTTGTGGCAACACAACAAACCTTGTGAAACACCTCAGGTTAAACCACAACACAGAATACATAGCATTTATGATGAGGCGGACAGAAGAGGAGAGCACAGTGTCAGGTGCTGCTGTTAGGGCAAGACAGACGTCTCTGGTGTCTCCTTCGGTGCTGCAGGCAGGAACTATCCAGGTACAGAGGGAGAAAATGTGGAGCTTTAAGTGGCGCTAAGCACTGTTGCTGTTGGAGTTGTTCAAATTAATAAATATGGTTATGAAATTAGTAACGAAATAAATACATGATTCAACAAATAGCATTCTTTATGAAGCTATGATTTGAAATACACTACTTTTTTAGATTTACCAGACACATTAGGTGTATTTGCACAAAGTATCAGAGTATAGTAAAGAGTAAAGTATCGAATTTTACTCAGTATCAGATCTCAGTCTCAGAACTCAGTATCAGAAAGGAAATCGGTGGTATCGAACATCACTACACCATCACTTGTAAATGAAATCCATCCTTTGATCCTTTCTGACGAAGCGTTTTATAACCTCCTCATGGAGTTGCAACTCCTGCTTAAGATGAATGAGCAGCTCCCTCTTGATGGAGATTAATGCCAGTGCCGATAGTCATGTTTGTCCAGTTGTATTCTTTGCATCCATTTTGATGCCAAGAAAGATCAGTCAACTGAGGCCGTGGCCACTGGCTTTATTAGGATCAAGCATGTGAGTGCAAAAAGTTCCAGTTCAACCAGCTCAACTCTCCTGTCATGGACTGTGCAGACCAATCTGGAGTTGAAGTTCCACCTAACTTGAGAGACTTTGGTGTGTTTGGGAGAATGTGTTAAAAATGCAGACAAGCCTCCCAGATTCACAAAAAAAGAATCTTGTAGTCTTTAGTCTGTTTTTTGGGACATTATAAGATTTAAGCAGTTAGATCATGGGCTTGTTTTTTCTCAGTAACGTCCTCGAATTAGATAGATAGATAGATGGATTAGATAGATTAGATAGAAATCTCCCCTTTATACCCATTTCAGTAATGTACCTGAGGACTAGTGACAGCTGTGCAGTAGTGCTGAAATTGGAGGTCTCATCGGCCATAACTGCCACCAACTTAGTCAAGTTGATCTCTTTCTTGATGGCATCATTCAACACCTCAGCAACAGCATCTATGATATCATTTTGAATTTTTCCCGAAGTCCCAGTAAAAACTGTGGTGGTGGCAAGGCAGTGCTGCAAGTCAGCATCATAGTCTGATAGCAGAGTTAGTGATTCCAAGTAATTACCTCGATTCAGAGACTGTTTCCTCTCGTTGTGTCTGCAGAAAGATAATTCTTGCTGTCCCAAAAAGATAACACAATCAATAAGGCGCTTCTGTATGTCCGGTTTTTACTCTCGTTGTGCATTGAATGTATTGCAATGTAACCAAATAATGTGATTGTGTGTGTTATTTTATTAAATATATGACTATTTTTATGTTTCTAAGGTTGAAGAGCTGAGACATCATTATAACTGAGGTAGGAGGCCTTGTAGCCAGATGCAAGCCTTTTCAGTTTTCAGCTCTGTGTCTAATTTTAGATGGATGATCTCGCAGATTGATAGGGCCTCATTCAGAGATAATGGTGTAAAATCTTTGGTGTATTCCAGTAAAAGAAAAAGCAGGAGGGGTCTTAGAATAAGGCCCACAACAAGTGGAATTTCAGAGGGGTATAAAAGAAGAGCCATGAATCAGTTTGGGATTCCACTTTCGTTTTGAACCATCCACTTTATTACTCTTCACTTTCTGTCATCAGTCTGTCAGTTTTATGTCTGTATTCTGCTCCATGGACCAAAAATCCTTGTGTGTGACTTTTCAATAAATAATCAATTACTGCATCAGATTCTGTGAGCATCTTGAGTTTCTAACAGACATTGTGTGATAATAAGATCCTGCTGCAAGACGACGTAACTTTGTGGAGGAGATCCTGCATCCATCTGGCCCAGGTGTGGGGTTTCCCCCTCCACAGTCTCTCTGAAAATTAGATTATTTGTTTAGTGTAATGTAGGAAAAGGGGTGGGACTAATAAGTTTATACTTCCACCCACTCCCTTTCGAACATAAAAAGTATGTGTATGCAGTAATATATTTAATTATTGTTTTTTTTGTTTGTTTGTTTTTTTTGTTTGTTTTTAATATTGTTTCTTGTGTTATTGCACTTGCAATTTGTTCTAAATAAATGAAACAGTATCAGTATCTCCACTGCTCATCAAGCTGCAAATCCACCCTGGTCTCACCAAATGTCTTCAAATGTACCATCACCATGAGGTGGCGTTCAGAGGCCTGTTTGATAGCTTCCTTAGTGAAGCTGTTAAAGCTGCTAAAACCAGTGCTATTCCACATACCCTCTCTGGTATTTAAAAGTAAACATGGCCAGCAAAATAGTTTGTTCCATTCGGTGCTAGCTGTTAGCCAGTCATAGTGGCCGTAGTTGCTCCTGGTGAAGTGTTGCATTAAACATTTGCGGCCCTTGGTAAGCCTTTCCAGCTTAGGTGTAGGTCTTCCTCTGGTAATTATTTCTTTCTTGTCATTTTCAGTCACTTTGAAAATGGCACATGAATCGGCAACAAGATTGTCAGTAGCTGTGAATGCAGTGGCCATCTTGATGTCAATTTGCACTCAACCCGCCAAAGCTCACGTTCAAAGATGATGATGACGCCGGGGGCTAGCACTGAAAGACCGCAAGGAGCCTGGAACGTTCCGTCATCACACAGCAACATTCGACTGGCTGATGATACGGTCACTCACAATTATAATGACTTTGCAGCTTTGGGCTTCAACGAAAGGCAGCGCCTCTAGCGCTGGTCGAAGGGGCCGTGATGCGTTTGGATGACATTGCGATGTAGGAAATGCTTGCTCAGCGCTCCATGAGACAATAGCCATATTAGTTTTCTGGATATAGCCAAGTTAATTGTAACTAATCCAAGTAACTGAGTTCAGACCCATTTCAGACACACTTAAATTTAAAATTGAAAAACAAATTATGGTTTTGATTTTGACCAGGCCAACAGAGAAGGTCCTGATGGCCCTGACAGCCTGCCACTTTCTAAACACGTCGGGATGGTCACTAACTTTTGTAGAAAGTAAAGTTCTGTTTTTGGGGGGTTTTTTTAACCTAGGCCTTATGTACGCTAGGAGATCATGCATTTGGTTGTGTTTGTCTGTGTGTGTGTGTGTGTGTGTGTCTGTGTTTGTGTTTGCGTGTGTGTGTGTCTGTCCACGGCTAATCTCACAAACTACTGGGCCTATCAAGCCTAAAAAAAAATTTGTGCACAGTTATGACTGTATGATGGAGAACCTCTTGTAGTTGCTGTGATTCAAAAACTGAAACGTTTGTCCTCGCTACATCCGTTCGCTCACTCCAACCTCTGTTGGGCTCACTTGACCATCGCCTTTCTCTCTCCTCTCTCGCTCCTATCAGCCCAATAGGCAATTTTTTATTTTATTTTATTTTTTTATCCTATTGTGGCCATGTTGGCTCCGATCTTGGGTGAAAAAATCCAGGAGGTGCGCTGCATTTTCTGGGTGAGTTTATAAAACACAATGCTGATAAAGAAAGTCAACAGAACACAGAGCAGACACACAGGAGAACAACACTGTAAAAAGTGTCAGAGGCTGATGGAATCTGTCAACAAGCAGGGATTGAAATTGATTCAATGGCCTGATGCTTCACCACTGTAAAAAATGAAGTGTAAAACAGCCGTCGCTGCTTCATACGTCAGGGAACTAATTTGTCTAATCTTCTTGGGTGTTTGGGGAAAGATCAAAGTCATCATGGAAAACCCCTCTCACTTACTCTACAACCAGGCACAAAGTAATAACAACTATCTACTTTATATAGACACTGTGTATATATATATAGACATGTGCCTGGAGGAGGTCTGCACTCTACTGAGTGCACTCATCTAGTTTTTCCTAGTTTTTGCTAGTATGATAATCAATTGTGTGCAACATGTTGTCATTTTCTTCACTGTAGAGCTTTAAGTACTTCCAGTTTAGTGGAAACATTGCACTGTAACACACACACACACACACACACACACACACACACACACACACACAATTCATTGTGTAAGTCTAACAAGGCACAAGGTGTTCAAAACAATCTGACATTTGGTCAAATACTTTGATAAAGTTTAACACTGTACCTGCCCAAAGAACCTCCTGAGCTTAGCAGCCATAGTGGACCCTCTGACAAACTAGGTACAGTGGGCCACTTAATGCCAGCCGGATTTAAGTATTAGCTGGGCTTTATGAGTCATATGATGAGAGAGATATGGTGTATTCTCTGGCTCTTTTGTTCTGTCATGCACATACACTCCCAAATATATGATATACATGTACCACAGACCTGCACACTAGGATTAGGTGATCAGCTTCTGAACTGCAGATGTATCTGTTGAGAAGAATAAAAAATGATAAAAAGATTTTCATGAGTCTTTGCTTGCTCTCCCCCAAAACTGAGTGGCAGTTGCAGGTCGAAGGATTTAAGGGTTTCGACAGACAGACAGTCGGAGATAAACGGATGTGGAATATAGAAGAGATTGATCTATCTGTCTACAATGGATAATGGCTGGGCGTCTCAGTGGATCAGCTGCTTCTGTATGGCTGATGACATCCATGGAGATCGTGGGGATCAGCGCCGTGCTTAAGGGCCACTTTTGCAAGGTTGTTGGACACTTTGGATGTAATTCACATCTTTGCACTCCCTCATGCTACAATGCTTCATGTTGTGTAAACATGGGCTCTTCCAGTCTGTGTGCCGTAAATCATTTCATCTGATTTGGTGGAGAATCTGACCCGGTGGCAGGCATTTAGAGGAACTATATAGAAATAGCCAATATTCTCACTGATGTTCTTGTTTGCGTATGTAGGTCTTATAGTGACATCAGTAATAGTGACATCAGTATTAACTTGAGACTGTTTCATATCTCATAACTCTTTCATAACTCAAATTTCATAACTTAACTTGAATAATAACTTTAATTACTTTTAAAAATAACTAGTTATATAAAAAAAAAATCAAATATCAAAACAATTAAAACAAGGAATGTTTTGAAACTCTTAAACATTTTTAAACTATATCCAGAGATTTGTGGCTATATCCAGAGATAGTGTGGTTTCAACTCCTTGATTGTGTTTCAGTTCAAACTTACAATAAATATTATTCTTCTGATCTGTCTCCAAAAGATTACTTTTTATTTTAGCGAACACAGTCATGATGTAATGAGTACAAGTCCCTACACAAACCTCAGCAATCCAGATTGATGCTTTCCAATTCTGCTAGCATAACTGAAATGTTATTGCTAGACTGCTAACTCACCGTGCAGCCATAGTCTCCTTTAGCAGTATCCCTTATTTTTAAGGATGACAGGAGAAGTTCTCAGAAGGGTGAAAATCATCACAAGGACATGTTGGAGGAGTGTAGTTGTTTTGAGGGTCAGATCAGAGGATCAGGGGCCTCATTTATAAAAACTGAATGGACTCCACACTAAAAATTTTCATAAGCACAAAAGAGAAAAAGCACTTATGCAATAAAATATTCAGATTTATAAATGTGTATTGAGCCTGTGCTCAATTTACCTTTCATAAATCACAAACTATCTGAAATGTTGTGCACAAACCTCCACTTCACCCCCATGAAGGCCCACAGTTAGCCATGTATGGCCATGAAATGCCCTTCAGGAATGCTGATATGCATATTGAAGAGTTTGTTCATTCACCTTGTTTCTGGGAGAAGACAGCACAATCACAATCGTGTTTGGAGGCTTTTATACAAGCTTTAAAAAGTCACAGCAGGAAGGTTGGAAGATTGCTCTGGTGACCGTAATTAAGTAGCTTTTTGTACTTTTTGAGTATTTTTAATGTTACTTTTATGTATTTTTAAATCTGCTTAGTAGAGGTTTTGTCCTCTATCCATATAAGCATCAGAAACTGCACAAACTGTGGAGTCATCAGCAGTGAACAGTCAACAAAGAACAGTTGGCAGTGCTCTTCTAAATCTTCCATTGCAAAGAATTGAACTCCACTTGGAATTGCATGGAATCACATGGAACACTGTCCACTGACTTAGGGAAAATTTCTGCATAGACTCCTTCAACTGGACGTTAAACAGCTCTTTCCACCTCCGCTGCTGCAAGCTCAGATGCAAAGACCCTCACAGAAATAAATTGGAAGTGGTCTGACAGAAAGATGCCAAGGAGCAGCATCACTGGTGCCACCGCCAGGGTGCGGGGACTGTGGAGCGTCTGGCATCAATAATTACAGAAGTCGACGTTAATGGAGCGGTGCCAGACAAAGAGGGGGGAGAAACAGATTTGGCTGATAATTCTGCTGCAGGTGAACCATGTCGACTAAAGTCCACTATTTTATCCTATTCATGGAAATACTGCTCCAGATAACACTCAGTATATTTCACACTGCGATGGAATGTTTATTATTCAACGCAGCTGCTTACAGATGATTGTATGTCCACCTGTGCCAGCACAGCCATCATTATGCTCCACCAATGCTTTTATAATATCCTTTTGGCAATCGGTCCAATTGTTCAACACCTTTGATTTGTCCTAATTATGGGGCCCCAACACTTATCAGCATATAATATTACAAAAGAGAAAATCCAACAAATTGTTGGTGGGGAACATGGCACACTCAGCCAGGTGGATAGAAAAGACTTCTATTTGAACAAAATACAGAACCAATTACAAACTGAGATTTTCTTTTGGATGATCTTGAGAATTGGGTTTTCTGAATGAAGCAAGTCAGAAAGTACTCATGTGCAAGTGTATGATGCTCTGGAAGGATATCTTCATTGTATGATTGTGTAATTTGATATTAACTGAGTGAAAGGGTGATTTGAACGTTATTTCATGCATTTCACTACTTTCCATTGGAACTGCCATTTCTTATATTCTCCAAAATGAGCGTGCAGATGGGTTAAAGTTTCTGTGGAAGTGAGCACATTCTCACGCCAAGTTTTTCTTTATAAATCTGCATGAGGAGTGGCCTATGTTCTTTTCAGGCCTATTCTGTACATATGCAACGGCTCCAAATGAGGCCTCGGGGGAGTAGCTACAGGCTATTTGATTAAAATGGATATGTATTTTGCAAAAATGGACTACAAACAGGACTCCAACCTCCTAAAACGCTAAATTTTCAAAGCTGTTGAAACATTTAAGTTATTTACATTAAGCAGACTTATTAGGAGCACATCTCACTGCACACTCACTTTCTGTGAGATGTTCACTTGTCTCGACACAAAATACACCAACAGTGTTGTGAACCAATGGGGTTATGCAAGTAAAGACAAGTCAGAGGTCTCATGTATAATATGCACAAGTTGGATCTCTGTGGTCTCTGGTGTCCCCTTGGCCACTCCAATGGCACTGACACTCTGATAACAAGCTACAAAGAGCATATTGGTATTAACCTTTATATTGGACCACTTCTTTTTAAATCCTGAAACGACCCGGCTCTTGGAGCTGACAACATTAACTGCTGCTTTGCCACATGTTATGGCTGGCCATACCCAAAATACCTCTTGCCTTTTTGCAAGCACTTAAGTTTCACACTCAATATTCATTCAGGCCACTTCATTAACCATTTACAGCTGTTGTGCAAGCAGAAGAAGTGGAGTAGGAGGTCGAGCTTGTTTGCATGCGTGGATTTACAAACGGAAACCTGCATGACAGAAAGCGTACATACAACTTTATAAATCAACCTATAAGCATATTTTCTCTTTTGTACATGACTTTTTAGTTTGAAATCTAGAAATGAGGCCCCAGATATGCACAGTGTTGCAAGGGGAAAACAGAGAAGGCCAAAAACCTGTGTAGGTGGAAACAAGTTCAGTTGATGTTGTTACAGTTCAATAAAGGTTATAGATTATTTAATGACCCTCTAAAATTAGAATAAAAAGTGTATTTAAGCATTTGGGTATAAGGGCAGGGTTAGTGAATGAATGAATGACAACTATCCTAACCTCAAGTATGAAGGTAGTGTGTGTGTGTGTGTGTGTGTGTGTGTGTGTAACCAATAAACTCCAGAAGTAGGACACTGATGATGCTTTTCATCATTTCACAGTCTGAAGGAATGGGGACAGCATTCATTTTATTTCTCTTTCTTTCACTCCTTTTCTCTCTGTTCAATAGGAATGCGAGTACAGCACTGCTATACGCACCCAATGAATGCAGAAATGTAGACAACAACGTAAAATCTCTCAGTAATGGAATTAATTTTACAAAAGGCAGACAGACGGCTACAAACGCATGACTATAGCCAGAGAGAAAGAAGAAAGAACAAGGAGATAAAACTATGCAGGTGGAAAAACCTGTCGGATGTTGTTGCCAAGCATTTTTGGCTGACAGCCTCAGAAGTCCAAAGACAAGTTGAAAGGTACAATTTTTTGATTTTGTAATTGTAAGCTAGATTAATTCCTGCATTTTATTTTGATGTGTAAATAACTTTGGAAAGCAAGTGGGAGATAATTTAATTGGAAGAATTTAGAGGTTGTGACAATGCAAGCCAACCAGCATCTGCCTCATCAGACTCTCTACTTTATTAGCAGGCACCTCAGTGAGCAACATAAAAGTGTCTTTTACAATCCAATTAAGTAACACAGAGATACAGCTGAGAATTCACTCCGAGTTAGCTTAAATACAGCTGATACTTTCTGATTTAATTAATTCAGCTTTAGCAGGCAGCTTCCATCAGTTGCTATTTATCTTAAAGGAATACTGCAACATTTGAGGCAAAATTCCTTTTTCCAACTTACCCAGACAGAGACAAGATGTTCAATAAGATTTTCACCTCTGTTTGTCCACTGGCTCAGTTCCAATGGTCAGCACTTTGTGTTAACTTTACACAAAGACTTGAAGTCTACAGGAGTCATCAGCCTAGCTTAAAGCAACTCTGACGCTGTCTTATCTACACACTGTATCATGTGTGTTACATGGTAATGACATACATGTCTTGGCATTTTTTTTAAACGAGAGGCTAACTTCTCCTAAAACATTTCTTTTTTTTTTAATTCCAAGACATGTATTTCAAATATACATGATACACTGTGTAAATAAGACAGCTTCAGAGTTGCTGTAAGGTTTTTTTTTTTTTTTTCAGTTCAAGGAAGCTAGGCTGATGACTCCTGTAGACTTCAAGTCTTTGTGCTAAGCTAACACAAAATGCTGACCACTGGAATCGAACCAGTGGACATAGTGAGGAGATCAAACATCTTGTCTCAGTCTGGTAAGAAAAACGTTGGAGTATTCCTTTAAACCTGGTCCAATCAAAACTATTACAATAGTTCCAGTTCTCTTTGTTTGCACACTTTGTCAGTTGATCTTAGACTTATGTGTAAGATACGTGTAAACTGGTGGTTAAACAAAATGGGCATGTAAAGAGTAACCTTTATTGCTGTAAAATGGAAGGTTAAAGCTCTCTATATCAAACCACTGACCACACTGGTATACATGCACAGTATTATTATGAAATACCCTATTGTACCCTATTGTATTTGTTAGGATTATTTTTGTTTTTCTTCCAGTTCTTCTCTGCTAAAACTATCTGGAGCTCAGAAACTGTAAGAGCTACAGCTCTGAAATTCGGCAGGTAGGTTGGAAATTCCCCTCACTACTCAGGCAAAAAAATTACACCGATTGGCCTAATGGGGGCGCTATAACAACAAAAAAAGACATTTTGGCCTTTAACTTTTGAACCATAAGTTGCAGAAACAAAATCCCTGGATTCTGTAGGTCCAGCCGAATCGATCCATAAAAGACATGCCCATTTGCGCCTGGAAAGATTTTATGCCATTTTAAATTTTGTCTGCTTTATTGATAGTGACAGTGGAGACAGACAGGAAAGGCGGGAAGAGAGCGAGGGGATGACATGCAGCAACAGAGTGAGTCGGAATCGAACCCACACCGCTACGATTACGTTGTACATGCTCTACACGGTGAGCTACCGGAGCACCCCGTCTATACTCATTTCTGACAGGACATTCTCATACTCCAAAAAGTATGGCTGCCATTGGCCGACATCAGCCAATCAGCTTTCTGCAGCACCTAGACAAGGTTAGCAATGGCCAAGCAGCACCAAATTTGATGGGTGTGTGTAAGTATGGGCCTTGCAGTACTGTGTAAAATTTGGGGAAAGTCGGCCATCGGGGGAGGGGCTCTTCTTCTTCTTCTTAGTCTTCTGCCTCTTCTTCCAGTTCTCCTGAGATTCATATTTGGCCTCATTCTTCTAAATGCTTGGACCCTGGTCATTGCCGCTTGCGGCTATATTATTATTATTGTTATTATTAATAATAATAATAATAATAATAATAATAATAATAATAATGGTAATAATAATAATAATAGTAATAATAATAATAATAATAATAATAATAATAATTGTTA
>OMLF01036346.1:10937-54068 GCA_900302615.1 Holocentrus rufus | reverse complement strand
TTAGTCATTAACATGCCTCTCTTAGCCTTTCCTTTCTTAGCTGCCTCCATAATGTTTGCTTCTTCCTCCCCATCCTTTGTATGCATGTTTATATGTCTGAGTGGGAGTGAGTCTGTCTACCTCCCAGGTATACTAACCCCCCCACCATCATCACCCATCTCCTCTACCTCCATCCCACCTCCACCCCCTCATTCTTGTTGCTGCTGCGGCTTCGAGACTGGTCATCGTCCCTGTCTCCGTCCGTCGAGGCTTGCTGCTGCTCCTTCTGTTCCCTACTTGTCTGCTTATCCACTTACACTTTCTACTATGTTCAATTTTGTTGTTATTTGATCTATTGTATAATCGCCCACTTGGTTGGCACCTGTGGGACCCCCTCTCTCCGTGGTCCTTCCCAATATTTCCTCCCTTTTTCCCTTACATTTGGGCTTTTTGGGGAGTTTTTTCTTGCCCGATATGAGGGTTAAGTCAGGGGGTGTCATCCTATTTTGTTTCTTGTAAACTGTGGGCCTGTAACGCCCTTTGAGACTGTGTACAGTGATATTGGGCTCTAAATAAATATGAACTTGAACTTGAACTTGAACTACATGATACAAAAAAAAGAAGATATGTGCTATTTGAAATCTCACTGCAGATTTGTATGTAAAGGAGAATGTTTTTAAGAAGGCCTAGAAGATGTTTCTTGCTGTTGTAAATGAAGTGGGATATAAGGACATTTTCAGCCAGTTACTTTCTAGCTTAAAAATTAATTTCAAGAAAGCATTTACCCTATTGTGACAATGTATTTATTCAAGAATAAGACAATGCAGGGCTAAAATTCCCATCTTAAAACTACAAGAGTGCCTTTCAGGACAACCTTATGATAAGCTATGAATGATGTGAAATAATATTGCAGAATGTTAAGTATTTGGAGTAATTAAGAAATTCTGTGACAATTCTGGATTTAAAGTATGACATCCTGGATTATTTTTACTATATTTCAGTACTTATTGTTGGTGAGAGGCACAGTAATGTAATCTATTAGAATTACATTTATGATCATATCTTAAATAATAATATGATCATTTTAACTTTTGAACCAAGTATAGTTTTGTGGTCATACTTTCTGCTGTTTTTGAGATAGAGTCAAGGTTCATGCTTGAAATACATAAAGACAGAAATTGTGGTCAGTAGAGTCAGTCAATACAGCTGAAAGAAAAACAAAGAATGGGATGAGAGAGACTTGGAAACAGATGGAGAGTAGAAAAAGAGACAAAGTCGATAGGTTGCTTGGCCATCAGAGAACGAGTCGTCTTAATGGACCCTGAGACGCTGTGCTTATTGACAGAGCAGACTTTTGGTCGTGGCGCTGCGTTGTCTGACATGGGGCTGATTGTTAAAACAGTTCACAGAATGATGTGTGCTTGCCCTTTTCATGGTTCATTAATACAATGAGATGTCCTTCCACATGCAAGCCGCAGCTCATTAAGCCGGCCATTAAATCATGCATGGTATGAGAACATGATTGAAAAATGGAAATGTGCCTTTGAAGATAATGATAACTCACTGTGGTTAAAAAGCGCTGTTAAAAAAGAGCAAACACCTGTATGGAAATTGATAAAGAAAATGCAAGGTTCCTATTACCCTCCAATAAAATGTTATTATGTTTACTGGGGTAAATCACGCTGCAATTACATTTAATTTTCAACCAAGCTTGTACTCCGCTGTTGCAGGTAACAAGAGAGCAAAACCTGTTCAAAGCTCATACATAGGTGTGTGGTTCTCCTGAGACAGAATCCAATATGAAATACATATTTTAAGTATACTGCATATGTTGGTACACAGCTGATATTACACAATATGCTGTTTTGTTTTTTTTTCATCCACCCACTTTGCATCTTACTTATTTTGGCAGGATAAATTTTGTTTGCTTTTCAAGGTAGCAGGGATCACACCTTTTCTCGTTTTTTCTGTCTATTTATACACGCACATAAGAAAGAAGGGGTCACTGAAGCAGAGAAAACAAGCGGTATATATTTGGATGGATTTTATAGTCTTGTCTATATGTCTGCATCGTCTGTACAGTTAATGTATGTGTATATTATCATCTAATCAAGTGGAAAAAAACAGATGCAAACATGTCAGGGCTGTGTTGGCACTGTGGTGGTGACGTTAGAAACATGTGTTCACTCAAACCTATCATCTCCAAAGGCTAAAAACAGGCAGAGAAAGGT
This sequence comes from Holocentrus rufus, assembly GCA_900302615.1. Taxonomy (NCBI): domain Eukaryota; kingdom Metazoa; phylum Chordata; class Actinopteri; order Holocentriformes; family Holocentridae; genus Holocentrus; species Holocentrus rufus. The sequence goes on along the minus strand of OMLF01036346.1, from coordinate 51,858 downwards.
GTGTGAATATCTATTATGAGTTAGATAAGCCCACAGCAAATGGGGGAGGCATTTATGATGAGTCACAAGAGACTGATTACATAAACTAATCCCACTGCGAAACTAAAACCTAGAACAATCTGTGGATGAGTAGGAGGCAGTGGGGTTAATTTGTTGTTTTATGTACTTTAATAATCTGCACCGTGTCAAGGGAACCTAAATTAAACCAAGAAAACAAAGTCATGTAGACACATGATAAAACCAAAGATATGATCATTGATTTTAGAAGTCATGCCCACACACGGCATCACATCTGTTAAGGGTCAGACAGCGGAACGTGTGCAAAACTACAAATATCCCGGGTCAATTATTGACTCAAAGCTGACTTTTAAAGAAAACTGTGAAGCTGTGTGCAAAAAGGCATGTACGCATTTGATTTGTTTGTGGAGGCTTTCCTTTTTGAACACCGACAAAAATGCAATGACCTTATTTTATCATGCTTTTACTGCATCCATTTTTCCCCTTTTCTTTGGTGTCATGGCTTGGAAATCCTGTCTTTAAAAAACAGAAACTCCCTGCATCAGATCATGAAAAGGTCTAGTAAGCTGATTGGTGAGTCACGGCTTAACCCAGCGTCCCTGTTCACCAGACAGTTACAGTCGACAGCCAGCTCAAATTTAAAGGACGGCTCCCACCCCTTGCACAGAGAATTTCAACTTTTCCCTTCTGGACAAAGGTTTGGAGTCCCGAGGTGTATAACACAGCAGCATAAAAACAGCTTTACTCCAGCAGCCATTACCCAGATGAATAAGATGTAATAGAAGAAATTGTTCCTTATTTGTTGTTCCTTATTTTGTGTCTTTTCACCTTCCATTTTATAACCAGCCCTGATTGAGCACTTTATTTTTTATTTATTAGATGGTCCATTGTCGGTGTGTTGTTTGTCTCTTTGTGTCTGAATGGATGCTCAAGGTTTTTACTGCAAAGCAAATCTATCTACAAGCACAAATAAAATAACCTGTACCTGAACATACAACATATAACCCTATCGCTATAAAAAGAAGAGTATGTAGCTAAATTTACATTCTGCTATAGGTTAAAATGAACATGTATAACATAGTGGGATTCCAAGTTGTCTTATTTGGCCTTTTGAGTCTTTGTGACCTTTAACAACCAGCAGCTTGGTTCATATTAAAGACGGAAACAGACATGGCAGACTACATGCAGTCAAAGTAACATAATTGCAGCTAAAACAGCTGGGCAGACATGTGGTTGTATGGCACCAGAAATATGAAACAACACAGACAACACCGCAGTCACATCAACTGCCTGAGTTATTCAGATAAAAGCTACTTTTCAATTTAATTTCCATTTGCTTTTCAATTCCATTTTTCATTTCTGCTGTATATGGGTCTAATGAGCCTCTGCTTGTTGCTATGGGGTTGCTAAGACAGCGTTGCTATATCTGTGTCTTTCGCCCTTAGTTGATTAACAAATGTAGCACTAAAGCAAAACCATCCCTGAAAAACTGTAAACGAACAATGACGTTACTATGTAGCTACAGCTGATTAGTTGCGGCACAAGGGCCCGCCCACTCAACCCCGTTCTAAACATGCTAGCACCAGATATCAAACCCAGCCAAAATATTTCACAGTTTGAACTTGGAATCAAGCCGGCTGCTGTAATGTGGAATTGTGAATTTCACAGTATGACTCAGCACGACCTGGTAGTGGAAATACAATATTTGTAAGCGACTGAACGTTCCCCACCTTCCACAGCTACATTCTAAGTTTTGGCTAGCGTCTCATTATCCATGGAATGAAATCTGTAAACATTTGCACAAGAAACCTCTGGCCCAACATACTGCATATGTATTCAGAAAAAAAAATGTTAATCCCCTTGGATAGTACTTTGAAAAAACCTGGGAAAGCTTTATCAATAAATGGAGTGGACTTAAATATCTAAGTCCCACTTCATCCACATGTGAAGCTGCTCACCCCAATCCGATCAGTGTCAACCCAGCCAGAATACAAAACAGGTGCTTGAGGTTCCTTGTGATTTGTGCAGTTAATCTCAAGTTATTACCATCAACTTTGACAACTACAACTTAATGACTTGACCTGATGCATAACACCAGTGAGCTTTTGAAGTCATTCAGCTGTGAGTATTAACCTACTTAACTACAGCTGTTTAATTTACTATTCCTACCATGTATTTACATGCACACTAGTACGCCAGGCAACCGTGAAAGTAAGGGTTATCGAAAAGGCTGATGGCACATTTTTCCTCCTACATGAAAGCCTTTGCTGAATCAATTAGCTAATACGAAGAAATTAGTTCAGTAGATTAATTTAATCAAGCAATAAGCGGACGACCTAGGTCTACACCCAGTAAGGCAGAGTATGAGTGAATGATTTCAATCCCTGCTACTGGCTCTGAGGGGGCAGGAGTCACTGGAGGTGGCCTAATATGATCACACACTGTAATGAGGATAAAGACACATTTGACAGTCCCAGTCAGGTATTACAGGGCCCATTAGGTAGATTCCAAACTGCTCCCTTTGATAGGTCTATTACTGTATACGTCTGGCAAAGTAGCCTTAATGCAATTGCCCATCTCTAAGTTAGAGTTGGAAAACGCTCACTGCTGTAAATTATGACAGAAGTTTGGTATTGCAATATGTGTGTGGATCCCCCTGCTGAGTGCTGTTACATTCATTATCACTTGACATCAGATGGTGGAGGAGTTTTGTATGGAACAACTCTATTTCAGCCCTCATTTGCCACTAGCCTGTGAGGAGGAAGCTGGAATTATATCAAGTACTCTCCTGCTGAGACTATTAATTAATAAGAGCTATGCTAAAGGGGCCCTCCTCCCTTTACTCTCATTGGGCTTACTAGCTAGAAATCGATTTGTGTCTCTCCTGCTGCCACTGTGTCTGACAGATGTCTTTTTGCAGTACAACCCTCACGCTGCAAGCAGCCTCTGTGTCTGCTGCTGAACCATGTAGGCCAGATAACGCCATGAGAGGCCCGGAGCTGCCTGTCGGGGTTGGTGCATGAAAAACCTCTGAGTTAGTCCCTACTGTAAGCATTTTAATAGGTCACAGAAAATCCAACTGTTGTATTAAATAAAGGGCAGTTTAGAGAAGGCCTCCTTTCACTTCTAATGTAAAAGTTATAATTAAGCCATAGAAAAGTTTGTGTGAAATGGTATTTCTGTTATTGTATTACAGTTGTGTGCTGAATCTTATTAATGAACCACCAAAGCTAGAGTGCCATAATGGGCTTTTATTATAGTCAAAATTGCACCAGGCAAAAATTTTTATGTAATAATACAACCATCATATCAGCCTAAATTACAAAGTGGGGCTGCATTAGAGATGAGTGTCTCATCTGCAGGACTCGAGACCCTGTGCGTTTCCCCTGTTTACCCAAATGAAATTCTGGTGTGCGGTATGTACATTTCTCCAGCCACGGGAAGTCACAAATCAAAACTTGCTCTAAGACTTAAATACAAACTGTCTCCTTATGGCAGCAAGCAAGCACTCCTTCCTTGCTTTATATCTTCTGGTATTAAGTAACCTGCCAGTTTTTTAAACCTGGGCATTCTTTGTACAGTTTACTCACCTCAGGTTACACAATTTATTGGTGTTTAAGTTCAAATTTATCAGTTACTTCTTGTGGCCATCTGGGGCCATCAATGTGCAAAGTCGCCTTGAGCAGCTTTAAATACATTCTCCTGTAGGAAATAAATCATCTCTTAAAGTTTTCCATTGGATAGCATTTATTGATCGAGAATTGATCAGCAATAAACCACATGTCCACCAAACCTCATTGGAACAGATGCTAGAGATAGTCCAGACCGTGCATTGTAAAAATAAGATAGCTGGAGCTGTTTGCATGGGAGTTATGCCAATGAAATTACAGAGACCTTCACATTGTTCAATGAGGGCTAAAGCACATAGGAGTGCAATTTTGCATGATTTACCTTGACACTTGAAAGCAAACACACGCTCCGTCTGGACCAACACAATGCATGGCTGTGGATGTGGGATTAAATTATAGCTTTTATTCATGATTATTCTCATTATGCTTATTATAATTACAGTTATTATAATCATGGTTATCATTATGATTTACGCTGTAATAAGCTGTAGTACACAATGCTGTGTGATCTTATAATCGTTTTGACATTGGAGTGCTAGTTCTCATCAGTGCCAAATTTAATAAAAAGGCAGAGGACAGTTAATTTGATCAAAGTGGAAAAGGGGGCTGTGTCATACATCCAGGCTAGGCTTTTTTTTTTTTTTTCAAGCTCTCTGTGAGACCTGCAAAAACAGCAACCCAAAAGAAAGAGAGTGCCTTGAAATATCCCAGATACTCTCTGGTAAGTAACAACTAGATTATGTCCTTGGTTTTCCTTAGTGTTATGTGACTAGCTGGCAAAGTGAACATTTCACCTCCAGGTTGAGGCATGAATCGATTTATTTAACGTGTGCGTTTGCAATAGTTCTCAAGCAGTGACACAGACACGCCAGCATTGCCAGGCAATGCATGTATTTCCAAACAATACATTGAAATTTAGTAAAAACTGATCTCAAGAATGTTTAGGATTGGGAAGCCAGGAAACTAAGAGGAGTTTACTCAAGCTGTGCTCACACAAATAAGCTTAATCACATTTTAATGATGACAGTGACTCATTCTGGTGGCTCAGTTGTCTAGAGGTTAGTGTTGTAAATGCCACCATCTTGGAACTGCATGGATTTACATATGCTGTTCAATCTGGTCTTATATCTTATTTCATTCTTATGTAATCACTCTCTAAGTATAGAAAAATCTATAAAATAGTTTCCAAAGATAGACAGCTCACACCGCTCCTTCTTGTGTCATGGTAATGTATTCTCACACAAAAGTCATTCTGTTCAATGAGGATAATCCCTTAAATCAGGCTAATATTTCTAGTATTGAGTTTATCCCTTTTGACTTCTCTATCATGCAAATCTATCTGCAGTGGGCTCTGATAAACATCAGATGCATAGGAGTAGGATTATAGAGAATTGTAGTGAAAGGAAAATTCAACATGGTATTTAAGCTCTATATCTGGTATTACAGTGGTAATATCAGTGTAAAATCAAAGCTTTAATGTTTTATGTTGATATACCAGAACAATTCCTAATTTCACTACATTACATTATTGACAAATGGTGATACTTCACACATTCTTATAATTTGCATTAGCTGAGGCCATTATCTTGGTTTTATAAGCACTAAACATTTTCAATGGCACACATGCCATCTCTCTCTCTCCCTCTCTCTCTCTCTCTCTCTCTCTCTCTCTCTCTCTCTCACACACACACACACACACACACACTGCCACTCTCTCAATTCCCTTATGATTTAATTTTCTGTATCAGAGTTGTTTTGTTTTATTTCCATTCATTTATTTGTATTTTACTTGTCTTTTTTCATATTTTGCTATTGCATTTAACCCTAATCTACTCACATTATGATCTTAACATTATGTTTAACTCTGGTTTAACTGTCAAATAGCATTATTCAGGTTTTATAGAACATAAAGCATTGTATGCATAACCAGCCACCCAGCTCTTAACAATTCACAAAGTCTAATATGGTTACACTGTAGCCAAAACTGTAATCCTACAATAAAAGTTGAATGGTGTTATTTAAAAATTAAAACAGAATTGAACCTGTGTTTTGTAATGTGTTTGTATTTTCTCATTTTTGAGTGTGTTTCTGTAATGTCCTGTCCATGTTACCATGTTGTGTGTGTGTTTTGCCATTTGTTTGTCCTCATTTTGCAGTACGATGAGCTCTCTTGGTCACTGTACTTTTCAGACCTTCCTGGCTTCATCTTCCAAAAGTGATTGGCGACAAGCTACTTTTTCAGGCCATATCAATTCAGTAGAGCTGATCCACATTTGAAGTATTTGCTTGTCTAACCCAAAGAGGTCCGATGGTCACAGCACATCATTTAAAGACACTAGCCCCCTCCCTCCATGAGAGCAGTGGGCTGTACCACATATATATTCATATAGAAATGATCATAAGACAGTATCTGGTGACTTCCAATGACTTCAGCCAATAGCTACCTTGAAAGAGAGTCGACTACACTGTTCAGGCCAGACAGTCCCTTAAGGAGTTTGCGATTTTGTGCTCTGTTACAACAACTGCTGCAATTTTTATGAATGAAATGGCCACATCAACAGAGCAGTTGCGATACTGGCTGAAGACCATTCTTTTAGCAAAATCGTCTAGGCAAAGCATGCATTAATGATGTGACCTTGGTTGCTTTACACTACAACTAATGGACAGTGAGCTGTAGTTTCATGTGGGGAATTTTATTCACTTCTGTAGGTGTAAAGTGTTGAATGCATGCTGTTTTTTATTCAACCTGCACTACAGCTGCCTTTTGTGTGCATACTTTTAGGCAGAAGAACACAAAGTGTACCTTAAACATAAATGGGCACTTTTAAAATAAGGCTACACAGTTTTATGTTGGTAAAAAAAATATTCAAATTGAGTGATTTTATTTGGTGCTTACGGTGCTGTTGTTGAGTTGAAGGGAGCTTATATTTTATGAAGACAGAAATCCAGGCACATCATTTTCCTTTGTTGTAACTTTGAGCCTGTTTTTTTTCTGTTCATAAAATAAAAAGGATGAGCACTCAAGTATTTCCAGTAGTTTCTGTATTATCCAGCGTGCTTATTATCACAGTAAGTGATTATATATGGCTCTTTATTAACAGAAGTTTTTAAAATCCCATTTTTTTTCATATCTCTTTAGTGCTGCTTTGGTACCATTTTTCCTTTCCTTGCTTTTTTATCAACCCCAGCAATTTTAAGGATGGGAAAAAATGCCCAAAGCCTTTGAGAAAACTGCTGTAACGTGAGTCATGATTACAAGGATCACAAAAAAGCCCCTGGAGGAACTGACCAGAGGTCGAGTTCAAGTAGGGAATATCTGTCTGAGGGTTATCCAGCAGTGGGCAGATATTATACAGAGGTCACAAAAGACAGTGGGTCATAACTTTGGGAGACAGGGTGGTATGGCCTATGACAGGAAAGGAGAGCTCTACTGTACAACTGGTGATGGATGTCACCGCCTCCCTACTGCCTCAGATGAGCTATTGTTCGGCAGCTTCCCCGAGCCTGAGTGGCTACAGCCTTGAGGAAGACTGACAAGCAGTAGAGGAAACATTTACAGGAACAGAACGGCCTGTTTGGATGACCCCCCCTCTGCTCCTGCCATAGGCACAGTGAGAGAGGTGATTAATCAGGTTGTTAGCATGTTTGATGGAGAGCAAGAGAGAAAGGGGAGGGGAGAAATCCATGCGGGCCGAGGAAAGGAGAGTGTGAAAGGTAACAAGATGAAGAGGACAGCTCAAGCACTGTGATACATCAGGGGTTACTGATCCTCGGGGGAACAATAATTTTTAGAGTAATGAGCTTTGATTGCAATAATGTCCCCATAGCAACCATTATCTTTAATGACCATTATTATGACCATTATTATGCCTGTCATAAAACGGAGACTGGAAGAAGTCTTATTGAAATATAGTGTTACCCAACCGCACCGTTTAATGTCTACACTGTTCAAAACAAACCTTTTTTTAAAATCTGCACTTTTAAAAATGAATGCAATTGAACACACTGAGAGTTTTTTTAAAATTAGATGGGTAATTGTTTGTTAAAAATATAACAAAAGAATGTGAAGATCAAAGGTCATTGGTGACTTACACTTGGAGACTTTGGGGACCTTCCTCTTCACTTCACCAGCCCCCGAGCCACCACAACCATCTTCATCATCACAGTCGCCACTGTAGCGTCCCTCTGCATCTCCACTTCCTGTTTCAATCTGGTCCAACGTCCCCAGTTTAGGAATAGACTTCCCCTGCAACAGCTAGTATGGAAAAAAATGCACTTAGGCAAGTGAAATAATTTTTAAAAATCCAGATAAACAGCATGTGAAATGGAAATTTAGAGCAAAATACCATGCTCTATGTAGGACGCTCTTAAAATGTGAATGCAACATCCAGCCATGGAAAGGTTTGAGGAATAAGGCAACCAGCGTGTTTGCAGTAAGTGCACTACCTGAATATCAACGCACTTTCTTGGCAAAACAATACTCTTATTCTGTAAGCACTAAATTATCCGTGGAGAATGCCTGGCAACAAGAAAAGCATTTTGCATCGCCACAACAAATTATTTTACATAAACACTGATTGAATTGACTTTGAGTGTCAACACAGCTTCACTAAATGCCATCATCTACCAACTCATGCTACTCCATAGTACGATTTATATGAAGCTCACTCTTACCAGACTCAGTGGCCTGCAGCCTGCAGGGCAGCTAAACTTTCTAATGTATTGCTGTGCAGTGGAGTCTCAATCAAAGACTTTGTGAACTCGATACCAGGGGAAATGCATACGCTAATTGGCTCATTTAAATTCATGGTGCGTCACTGGAAACAAGAGAGAATGCTTTGTGCTCATCAGAAAGGTAGTGTCTATGCTAATTAGTTACTGTTGTGGTTCAATGCAGGGGAGTGAAAGTGTCAGGGATAATGCCATGACTGAGTCAGAGGAGAGCAGGGACATATATATATTTATATGCTGGTGATATAACCTGCCAGGAGTCTCCATTTATCAGTACTGACAAGTAAATGGTTAGAAGATGGAGAATATTGAGAGTTTAGGCAATCTAAGTGCTCCTTCCAAGTGTGTAATTGGCATGTTTTTTCAATTATGTCAGAAATCTGGCCAAACTTTTAATTCCACAGTACATTATTTGGAAGTAATGAGTTTCTATGGTACCTTCGACTAGACTGCGCTGGGAGTTTGACTGAATTTGAGCCTCGTGCTTCACAATTCAGGAAGAGAAGACAGCTCAAGGGTCTTGGTGAGAGGCTGCAAGAGGAGTTCAAATACTGCAGCCTCTGATCTCAGTTTAGAGAGGAAACGGCATCTCACAGTAATTTGTCTACACACAGGAGACAACATGGCCGTTGAGCTTTAAGATTCATTAATTTTTTTTTTTTACGGATTCCAATGAGGTGAAAGTGACAAACACTACTGTGTATGTGTGTGTATAAATGAGCCAGCGTATACCTGCGTGAGAGAGAGCAAGAGAGAGAGTATGCATGCATGAGTTCATGTATGCATGTGTGCATTCAAGCACACAGCATGGATTTATACATGAATCCACACTAGAGTATAATGTACTGCTGTCTGCGAGACCTGGTAGGTGGCTGCCACTCTACAGTCACAGAAAGCGGGCCATAGCACTGAAAACCATTTTGGTAAGCTGCGCAAACATGAGCTTTACACTCTCAGCTTACATGATTTTAATATGAAATGATGATATAGAGATAATAAACTCAATCTTTTGCTGTATTTGTGATGAACCACTGCCTTACTATTGATACTATGAAATCTATTGCTGTTGCACTATTGCTTTATCTCTGAAGAAACACATAATGTAACAAACTGCTCTAATACATGAATACTGCATGAAAGACCTGATTCACCTGGTCTTAACTGTTTCTGACACAAAATACAGTTACTCGCAGTGCCCAAGTGATGGTTTCTGCTCCGGGTGCCTCTCTAAGAGTTTGTTTTGTCATGCACACATTCTCATCGGGGATCAGCCAAGGAGGAGCACAGTGGAAATAAGTCTTTGAGTTTTTAGTGTTTTACCCTCAATTTTTATTTTGGGGTATGTGCATTTTGGATCACTGACAAGTAAATAAATCTAGTCTAATCTAATCAAAAAAATGAAATCACATATGTGATGATCAGCTGTGTGAAAAGGTTGACTTCGTTACATGAGCAGTATAAATAAATAAAAGCATACGTGAATAAAAGCAGCTTATCAGCCAGGCTTTTAACAGAAAAAGGATATGAGGGGAATAATGTGTGAAGAAATGACCTCATCAATTCTGCCCCCAAAATAACAACATTTATCAAAGTTTGGAGTAAACATGTATATTTGTTAAGTTTGGGATGGTTACCCATTCACCTGCAGCTTCATTCTCAACAGGCAGAGGAAATTAACTTTCAAATTAATGACAAGTGAGTTAAAAAGACAAACTAAGCATGTGCTTTTGTGAACTGTGCTTTCTGACAGGTGATATAATTTGCAGTCCATTAATCAAGCCTAGTTAGCTACAAACATTTCATGATCAATTGTCTCCAAGCTGAGGAAACACTCTTCATGATCGACCACATGGCTGTCAATCAGCAGGCAAATTCTTTTCTTTCATTCATCACAGCAAGGGGACAAACTGTTTTTTGTCTGATCATATTGAGCAGCTGAGCTGCTCTTTCTGACAAACACACCAGAAATCCTGAATTATTGTGTTTCCTGGCAGGGTTATTAGCTTCTCCCCTGTGAATGAAATAGGGCTTTGTCTAATGCCGTTTATACGACAGGTGCTCTGATTTGTTCAATGCAGAGATTTAGCCACTTAAGAGTGCTTTATGGTTCTGCTCTAAGCAGGCACCTTTATGCAGGCCTCTGGCTGCCATCCCAGTGTGACGACCATATATTACCAATTACTCCTTATACAAACAAAACTATTAGTATTATAAACAAACTCAATTACATTTGTTGAGATTAGAAGAATAAAACTGTATTAACATGACATGGAACCTTAAATGCTTTTTATAATATTACAGCAATTTAATTGTCCCTCTGCTATAATTCATGGTCATATAAGAGTAACCAGTAACTGCATTAAAACTGTTTATTAGGAGTAGCTAGGGAAATCATTGCCCTTATCCCTCTGAAAACTGGTTTCAGAGAGCCAGGGTGCAGAACTGCGAGAGGACACATCAACAAGCCTGTTTGGGTATCTGCTCTGGAAACTGACAACAATAGCAGACTGTGCACCTATTGTAGAGTAAAATCTCCTATTAAATACAGGAATTCAGTAAAGTGACCATGCTGTTCCTTTCCTCTAACATTTACACCACAAATCTGCTGTTCTACTTAGGTGTCACCACTAATGGTGGTTAGGATCAACATCTTTTCAGGAAAGCTAATGCTAATATTGTTGTGTAACACCAAGTGTCAAGCAAACATGGCATTGCTTTCTGTAGGTTACTGGGTCTGACAGGTCTACAAAACTGTATGCATATTTTCAATAAACTGTAAATAGGAGCATAACATAAGAGTATCTGTATTTGTCTCATTGTTCTTCTTGTAATCATATTATTGAAACTGCTTTCTCCCATGGAAACTTTTGTGACAAAGAGGAAAATGGAACCTTGGGTTGTCATTAGCAACCATAGATCTTACAGACAAAGAATATCACAATTTTTATTTATTTATTTTTTCTCACTTCAAGTGAAGATCAGTTTTGAAAAATCTGCACACCTTGAAAGAGGGTGCAGTGAAAGAGGGTCTGAAGAAACGTCAATAAACAAGTAGTCTTGGAGTGGCAGAGCCCCAGTGAGCTTCATTTATACTTCAAGGGACGTTACCATCTAGGTGCTGTGGTGGTCAAGGTGGGTTCCTAGCAATCCCAACATCACTGAATGTGGCAGAGACTTTTCCATGCCCTGCAACAATCTTGCATTGTCTGTGTGGCTCTTTTTAAGTTTTTAAGTCTGTTGAAAAAGCTAAAAAGCCATCTTCTGAGCTCTCTCTCCAGTAGCACAAATGGGGCACACCAAGACTGCACCTTTCGAGAAGGTTGAATAAATGAGAAGAGCATGGTATCACCTTTAACAGAGGCTTGAATTCACCTCTTTGTCACCTTTTTCTTTCGGTTACCCACAATAAATTAATGACTATATTAATGACAATGGAATTATTTTTTATTAAAACTAGATCTTGTGTTTCAGTCTTCTTAAAAGGTCAGAGAGAATATACCTATTTAGCTCTGTTCCCACCAGCGTGAAACTGGCCAAACTAGGATCTAAAAGCAGAAAACTAAAGGCTTATAGCCAAGTAGGTTATGCCCAGAGTTTACTAAGAGAAGGTGACAATATAAAAGCAACAAGCCAGAAAAACAGGCGACTTCAAACTCAATCACAAAATACAGTGCATTCAAATTTCAATAGTTAGTAGCTTAGTAAGTTATAATTAAACCAGACTGCATTTTGAAGTAATCTGCCAATATCAGAGCCAAGATTATGTCACCATATAAATGAGGACCATACCAGATTGGATACAAATTGTTCCTGTGACACTAAATTCATCTGAGGAAGGGCAGTGGGTGAAAGCAGCAGCTGAGGTTAAATGTCCACAATTTAATTTATTTTCGCCCACCACTTATTCAGTAAGGTACAGAGGAGGTAATCACAGCAAGGGCTTTATAGAATATCCTCTGGAATGCCATTTGTCCATGTAGCCTCACCTCAAGGAGACCTTCTGTGGCTTTTAAATGCTATTTAGCACTTCAGCAAACAATTTCTAAAAGGTACACAAGTTTGTCTGAAAGTTTATGTTACATCATGTATTTTTGTACCATTTCTGAGTAGAAAAACATTTCCCATGATTGGTAAAAAAAAGAGGAATCTTCTCATTTAGTATTATTCTTGAGTATACTACTATCTTCATCATCTTCATGAGAGTCTCTGAAAGTCAATAACTGTAATACACAAGAGTTTTAGGGACTACATTTTCACAATAAGAAAAAACTATCAGTGCTGGTAGAGTGCTTCCACTGTAGAGGGTAACATTATTGTCTCAGGTCTGGTTAAAGCAGCCTAGCTCACCTAGCTTGGAACTGAAATATCTATGGATCTTAATAGTGCTGTAACAATACGTTCGCAAATGTTTATTTTAATAGCTAACACTGCTGCAGAGCTCATTTGCTAAAAACCTTATACTTATAGTGGTAGAACTGATGTGAGAAAATCCACCACTTATATCATCACTAGCTAAAGAGGCACGGCTGAATTTATCAGATGAAGCATTTTGCTAGCCCTCGTCTCTTCCGATGTAACATTAGATTGGTAAAATGATCCTCAGCAAAACTGTGAATTTATACCCAGGCACAATACAAAATAAGCATGCTGTTCCGGTGAGGTAACAGTTACTGCTACTCACCAATTACTGAGCCAAGTGGAGGAGAGCAGGTGCATTTTAAGGCTGTCAATCAAATGGGGGCGGGAGGAATAAAAACCAAGGTCACATTCTGATTGGATCGCCCCCAGTCTTATGTGTGAAAGTAGCTTTTAAACCCCAGAAAAACTGCTCATTTGACTCAGGAGAAATCAACTGATAGCCATCTGTCTGCATAGAGAGGACTTAAGATTCTCACAGCGTGATGATGATGATGACAATAGAAAATAACTGTAATAAAAAATTGCATATTTTAGTTTCCTATCCCTTTAAAGGCTTTATGACTTCAAGATCAATCCATTTTTTGGTAAAACTTGTTAAAGATGTTGTGAACTCTAACGAATATGTTCAGTTCTTTTGAAGGTTACACGATTATATAATTTAAAGCCTCTATTACAATGAGAAAATTGTCCCTGAACGAACTTCAGTCAGTATGAACTCGTGGTTTGATGCTTTAATGTTGCTGAGAATTTTATATAACAAAAAATCTCATTCTAAGTGCAGAATTAGAGAATTATTAGAATTATTACAAAGTACTGTAGTAGTATAGCATAGCAATAACTACAACGTTTTGTAATTTGAGGACTATATATATAGAAGAGCATAAGATGGCATAGCAGAGAGTCAGAAATATTGACAAGTTCTTGTTTTGAAATCCTTCTGACCTTATTCTCCACCCCCAGAAAATTAGTCTGCTTGCCTGAGGCATCTGCAAACACTCCCACTCTGTACACTGCCTAAAGACATGGAACCTCAAAATAATGCAAACTAATTTAAAGGGCAATACCAGAGTTTTTGCACTGGTATGTTATCTGTGAGCCCTACAAAAGTTCAATTTGTACAAATGAGAATTCACGACGATTTCTTATTGACAAAAACTAGAGTCAAGCTTATTACATCTTTAATTTATGATTTCACAAATATGAACAGACCGACAAATCAGAGCGTCCTCCCACAAAGAACGACTCCACACGTTGTTTGTTCCTGAGCTGCAAAATGACTGTCAGGAGCATTTCCTAAATTAGTGGTAAGCAATGTAGTTGAAAGAGAGAGAGACAGTCCAAGTAGGGATGCTTGCTGATTAGGGATGCTTGGTATTAAAGTGATCCTGCATTGCTGATGTGCTGCTGCTAAATTTTAACAAAGCGTTTGCACATTTTACAATGTACATTCTTGTCCTTGTCAACAAAACGCTCCCAAACTGAACTCCGCTCTTGTTGCTTTATCTACTATACTTTTTCAGGTTGGTGGGGGTGTTGGCATGATCAGAAACTGGTTTTAGACCTATGGCACCCTTGTGTGTTTGTAGTAAAAAATGTCCTGCCAATTCTTGGCAAGTGTAATTAACCATTTGACCGACAAGATAAATCGGCTAGACTTCTTATTAGCAGTTAAGCGGTTAATCATTAACAACCCTACCCACAGAGAAAGACGTTTAAAAGATGGCAGTGGAAACAGTAAATTTTCTGGATGAGAACTTTTTCAGCAATCTTGACAAACAGCTCGATACAGTGTACGGGGTGTGTGTAACGTTAGTCTGTGAGTAAGTTTAAAGTCAGTGGAGAACATGTAGGTTGTGCATTTTGACAGCATCGCAGATTACAGTCTTTGAAATACATGGAGTAGATTACGGCACAACTCAGCGGCTTGAAGAACGTGTCAGGTGGGCTCCCTCCCATTTCTAAAAGAGGCACAGGATCTGGCGTGGCAACATTTATCACACCTCCACAGATACAAGAGATGAATCCAGCTCTGTGTGGATTTTTTAACTGATTAGCATTCCCTTTTAGCATATGCAGTTCCAATATCTGTATATATGAGAAGGTGGAGGAGAGATCACATTTGCCTGTCAGAAGAGGAGAAGAGTGTCAGGATGCGAGTCTGCTCCCAAGACACTGACTGTCATTCTCCATCTCCCTCACTGCAGCAGCAGCAGTGACAGGGTGTTTATCCAGGCTGGGTGCAGCAGCTAGATAGCAGGTCAATGAGTAGAGCGGCCAGACAACACATGGAAATTACAATATACTGTGAAGAGTTGGATGTTAGAATCGCATTATAATTCAAATTGTGAGTTTGGAATATTTCATTAATGTTCTAGGTTTTGGTTGCTATAGCTCAAGACCATCTGCAATGGCAAAAACAGAAGGATGCTTGCTGCACAAGCTACATCTTCAAACTTTATTTCCAGGTGTGCAACTTAACCTTTAGCTGGATTCATTGTTGAATGTTGCCCTGTACTTATCCTGCTGGTGCAAACAATGTCATGAGAAATAAATCATTTTAAAAAATAATAGCATGGTTGAATACAGAAAGGAAAATGTATTTATCCATACAGCTCAAGAAACCTCTCAGCTATGTCAGATTCATGCCTCTGTTAAATGGAGACAAATCTAAAGCCCACCATGTTGTCATGGACGGGAAATGCATACCTTAGTTTTTGAGTTTTCAAATGTATTATACTTTAGCAGTGGGGTCATTCAATATTTGCCACATAGTGTTAAATAAATACCAGCATGCCCAGCCATCATTATCAACCAATGCTAGCTGCTAGAAACTTTTGTTGGTGCAATTTCAGAGCATTGACTCTAATTAGCAAATAACAGTCTAAGTCATTAGGAAAAACAAGCCAGTCAAATCAACATTAGATTTTTTATGTCACAGAATAAGCACAAGTGAAGTTAACACTTCCAGTCACATTCCAAAAATAGAGTTAAACAGAGTTGACACATTTATGTACTACATTTATATATCAACTCTACTACAAAAACACCCAAAATAGATCCAAGTGACAAATTATTGTCAGTTTAATTGCCAAGTTAGAAAAACGAGATCATTAATGTAAATTAATAAAATAAAAAATTTTAAAAAAAATCATTTGGGTAAATGAATTTTAGTTACATTGAGTTACATTGAGATGTATTAGTGGGTGTTGTGTGTTTAAAATTCAATAAAAAGGGAAAAATCTGAATTTAGAAAAAAAGGTAATAGTTGCAACCAAGGCTCTCTTTTCTAGTTGCTGTATTTCTAGAACCTCTTTCTGCATATATACAGTCAGCCAGTCAAATGGCATAATATGGTATGCAAGTTTAGGAATGCAGCAAATAAAATGTTGACATATTTTCAATGTTAATCCTTTGGACTAGACTTAGAGAGGTTATGAATAATTCAAAAACAAAACTGCTGGTCAACCACCACATCAATGACTGGTAAATAATTCAATCCACAGACTGGGTGAGGAGCAGCCTGCCCCTGATTTTGATTGAGAGACACAGGGACGGGGCCTACTTATAGATTCTTGATGGGTTTTACCGCATCAAGAGGAGAGAAGAGGACAGGCAAGGAGGAGAGGAGCCAACAAATAATTCATAGGAAGGAGCTGCTGATGAGCAAGATGATGAAATCCGGAGTTTATACTCTCAGATTGCATGATGAATTTGTCAATAGCTGCGTTGCTGTTTTGTGTTTTGCTGCAGCCACTGCGTTGGCATAGTAATGATGTGTTTCCATTTGGACTTGGGGAGAGCGGGATCTGTTTGTGCTTTTCAGTGAGTCAAGGTTAAAGTCAAATAAATGAAAGCAGCGAAGATCTGTGATATGTAGATTGAAAACATGAAATTAATGTTCACACATATACATCATGCTTATCCTCACAACAAAAGCTCAGTGCTGGGGTTGCAGAATAGACTTTCCCCCTTTGCCTCCATCCATATTTCAGCATATAATTCCATCTTTCTTTTCGCAGGCATTCACACAGACACACGGGCGTTCACGCACAAATGCATGTGCACTCAGGTACAAACATGCACAAGCAATTTAGATAATTGTATTCATATAACAAGCCACATCAGTGCTATACTGTTTCACATTAGTAGTAGATGGCGCATTTTTTTTCTTTTTGCACCAAACTCAAATGTGCATACACAGCCGTGCATGTGTGCAATGGTGTGCACGTGTGGACTAGCATATGTAATTGATGTTTTCTGCTGGTCATAAACCCCGCTGCCATAATCCCCCTTCCTCCTCCCTTCATCCTCTGTACTTCCTCCCCCTATATCCAGTTTTCATCTCCACACACAGAACCAATAAACTTAACACTGGTGAGCATTTTAAACACCAACAAGTCTGAGAATAACTCACATCTCCTGCCGCACCCTCTTATTTTTAATGGACTCGCAACAATCATTAAATCATATGATACCCCCCTTTTTTCCCCATATTCCATTTGCAACATGTCTACTTGGCATGTGTGATCAACGTCTTTAAGACCAGACAAAAATAAATTTCAAATTCAAAGATGCAATATATTTTCTGAGCCACAATTTGTGAGGCCCGGGTACATTTTTTACTTCACAGAGGCAATATATTGTCTCGGTTGCCATTTTGAAGGGATGGTTCGATTTAATGTTCAGAGAATTTGCATATTGTCTAAATCAAAATTTCAGGTGCACCAGGGATCAAACAGATTTCCCACCTATCTACAGACTGATGCTTCAATGACACTTCACCAGCTAATGAGATGCCAGTATGCAAATTAGAATTAAAGACTGTGAACAGACAGAGTGGTCCAACACTTCCAAGAAGTATATAATGTAAATGTCTACAAGTATTAGATACAACATGGCTGGCAGTACTTGCTGTGCCACACATCAGAGTGAGATTCCCCTACTTCATTTTCTTCTTCTGTTTCAACCGTTGCCATGAAACAAACACACCTGCTCTGCTTTATTAACTTTGACACACGAATATTTAAGATGTTGAGTGGCTTAACTGGCGCCGAATAAGAAAGTCCATTTCTAAAAACATTGCAACTTTGCTATAATAGCTGGTGACAGAAGAGTTTCAAGCTACTTCTGTATGCATGTGTGTCTTTGTAAGAGAAAGCCTGCTGATGTTCTTTCAGAAACAAAGTATGTGAGAGTCTTGGTTAGAAACGCATGAAAACAGGATCCAAACCACAATGGGTTAGCTCCATGGGAGTCAAGGTCTGCCACACTGAGGCCAGTCTTCACTCAGAAAATGGATGGGCTTTTTTATTCGTGAAGCTCAATGAGGCCTGCCCAATTAGAATAAGTTATACCCCATTACTGTTGAAAAATGGGAGACTTGGTTAATCACCGGTTTTCTGATCCACTGGAGCGATAGGGAGAAAACACAGGAAATTATTTCACACACTGAAGCATTACTTAATTCATATAAAGCTTACGAATACCACACCAAACTACAAACAATTCCCTTTGAGAATCAACTTGACCCAGAGTTGACATGTGATTTAGCCCCGATGGCCTTGGGATGTCACTGTAATTATTTTTATCTAGTTGCTTCTTGAGTCCTGACACGAAACCTTGTAAAGCCCTGAGAACATTCTGTGCAGCAAGAAGCAGCTCATTGAAGAAACAAAACAAGGTGTGAAATATAGATGCTCAAGGGTTTGATTTTATCGATTTTATTTATAAAATCTTTCAATGATTCAGAAACAAATTCTATGATAGGTTCCGACATTCTACACAGGTGCTGTTTGTCCATGTGGTGTATGTGAGACGTTTCAAAATACAAGTGATAGGAGATCAAACAAACCAAGCAACCCAAATTAATACTCTTGTGCAATACTGTGGCCTTGCAATTTAGTATTTCAATGTTTGGTCCGAGTGTGCTAGAGGCAGTGTTGCGATGAGCCAAATGGATTCAAAGTACAGCAGAAGGGCGAACAGTGGATTTCAATATGGATGGATCTGAAGAACAAAAGCCAACTTATGAGAGTTCTCTTTTTCATGGGGATCGGTTTCTATGTAGTCCTGGGCATAGTGATTGCATCACAGCTTTTCTCCACGAGAGAAAAGCTGATTTTCTCCACGGTTTTGAATGGGTTTGGACTCAAGGTGCAAGTAACTGCTAAATAAATAGTAGCAATGTCTTGAGGTCACTCTGGACTGTGTTCTGGTTTACACCCATCTCTGAAATTTATCTTCAAGCACTGAGGACAAATTGACATTGTCCCAGGGAGAGGTGCTGCCTCAATTAGTATATTGTTAGACTGAATAAACTAAAATATTTCTGTTCTATTATTATTATTATTATCATTATTATTATTATTACCACCATTATTATGAACTCTTTACTCTATATACTGGGGGTGTAAATGATGGTCTAATTTATATCGGAGAGCCTGCCATGCAAGATACAGCTATATCAATTCAAGCATACACGAGCAGGTGAGAGTTGGAGGGCAGCATTAATAAAGAGTATCAGCATTCTTTTGATGGCAGAAACCTGATAGAAAAGTCAAAGGCTACAATTACTTTACAAGACTACAATTACGACTTCTGAAATTGGAAATCAGCCATCAGAGCTCACCGGGCCAGATATGATTTGCATCCACACTTGACAGTAAAATGTGACCTCTGCAAGCAGATCGCAATTTGTATTTCATTATCTCATGCAATATGTAATGGAAACAGGACAATCCTCGGCTTTCACAATGGCTTTCAGCGCTGGTGAGAGTGTCCTCCTTTCAACTTTATTAAAAGTATTGAGTATTTGAGATAGGGCCTGTGCAAGGTGCGCACTAATGAGAAGGCAGCAGTGGAGGGCTGCTTTCAAGATAGATGGATAGATAGATAGCGTTTACTGTCCTCCAAAGAGGAAATTTCCTTCCCCAGCTCTCACATAACACAATATTATAACACATCACAATACATTCTACACCACAATACAACACATCTCAATGCTACTTTTGTGCTCCTCCGTACATCAAATGTTTGGATGGAGAGGGGGGTATGGGTGTGTGAATGTTGCCAGTACTGGTGTGACCGTATTGTAAACTGAATGAATTCTGACTGGATTCACAGTTTCTGAATGCACATTTCAGAAAGGCTGCAGCCTCGCCTTGACCGTCAAGCACCCTCATCTCCAGCTGCTATTGTGCCCCGGCGGTTGGTCGAAGGTCTTGCTACAGTGGCACTGCTGATTGTTTGGCATAAGCGAAGTATCAGTGGGATATACAGTCCATGGGATGTCAAATGCCATCTACTCCACGGGCAGAGATGTTATGATGTTATCAGGTGTCTCATAACATCCAGACGACAGACAATTCCTAAATAAATGTGAGTTATGCCTCTTCCCAAAGTGGTCTGGCAGATCAGATATCACCTAATTTGTGTATGGTCAGACTTTGTCACATAATGCAACCTGGGGCGACTGGAAATCAGAAATCAGACATAAGTTGAAGTGACATAGTCTAACTCTAAGCCAAACTTGTGAAAATGGATTTGTCTATTAGTGTTTCTTTTTTTGCATTTTTCATTCTCTCTCCATGTCACACTGTGCTTCAACTACCCCTCTCACTTAGTAAATGTGACTCCAGTTAATACTGCCTTCATGTGATGTGGGAATATTCATGAAACATCTTGACAGTCCAAAGCAACACGTCACGACGCCATGACAGAAGTTTTCTGTAGACTCTGGTTTTGCATGGTAATTATCCCCAGTTTCACACCTAACATACATGTACCCAGTGAGTGACAGGTTTGGGTTTATTAGTTTTTTTTGCACCATAGCTCACGGTGCAATGTCAGCCACATACAAAAACATTGCTCTCTGTCACTGCGTTTTATTCTGTTGAATTTACATTAATCCTGTCACTTCCTCAGTGGCTCTATTTGGATGCTTTATATATAAAGAACTAATTAGCCATATCCTTGGTTTCTTTTTATGCATTTCTTTTTTAGGTGGGAGAATTTCATATTTCTAACAGTGGATCGATTTTTCCCATTGCTGAAAGAATGGGAAAATGTAGGGGATTTGAAAATTCATTCATGCTGGTAAAAAGAAATATCAAACACAATCAAAAACAATGTGCAGCTGGTCAGAAACTTCAGTTATTTAATCCAGCTGCCTTGCCTGCCTATAATGTTGTCGTTATCAGGCTAAAATTGAATTTTCTGTTTCATAGCTACATAATGTTGATTGCAATCCCTGCAATCCCAACCGAAAGTCCAAATAAAGAGCCAAAATTAAAACACCATGACAGATGAACTCAAGCATTTAAACCGCCTCCACAAACTGCAAATGTTTATTCCATTCATGCTACAACATCCTCACTCATGTATTAACAAACTATTTTTTATTTCTGAAGCAAACTTGGAATAAGTTGCAAAATCTTCTCAACAAAAATGATCCATCTGCTCAGATACTAACTTGGAATCATTCCACTGACTTCGGGAAAACAAAATCAAAACAATGCAAAGACTATTGTGCACAAGAGAAATCCAAAACCCTGCATTATTCCAAACCTATGACAAAAAATGAATTTAGATGAAGAAAGAATTACTATTGTAGGTCATAAATAGATATTTGGACAAGGTACGTGTTTTACAAATCAAAATTAGGGATATTTGCTGTCATTTGTTTCACTGTTGTACTCAGACTTGCCTCTTTTATGTGGGTGTAAACTGATAATAAACATGATGTTCAAAGTTGTGCCAAAGTCACACTTCCGCAATGTTTGTGACAGTGCTAATAGGTCCACACAGGAGCTTTAAAAAAGTTTAAAAGCAAAATGTTAGGAAAACAGATAATGACTGAACTGCCATAGTTTTACTAGGAACAAACAAAAGGATCAGTGATAAGCACAACTGTAACAAAGACTGTCTCTCTTTCCTTGGAGCAAAGAGGAGTCAGAACTCTGAATCACATTAAATGTCTTTGCTCATTTGAAATTCACCCATATGTTTTCAAATTGTTAAAAAAAGAAAATGTTTGTGTTTCTGATGTAGTGAAAACATGTTTTCTTAAATGAAGGTTCAGGGTGATTCACTGTGATGCTACGAGTGATCATTACATTTGGGCTGACCAAAGGGTTCAAGGGGAAAAAAGGGCCAGTCTTACAAGCATTAAGGTTGATTCGAAAAATAACAATAAATAAAAAAATACAAAAAAAACTGCAAACTAATGATGACAGGATTTTCACTTGTAAGAACAATCAGATGCAAGGGAGATGAGCAGAGATATAGATATTAAACTTGGTTTTATATCTATGGGCAGAGACTTTGCACAGAGAGGCTCAAAGCTTGTGAAAACCCTAATTGGGGGAAAAAAAAGTTTAGAGTTTTAACTTGCTGAGGTACTTTCTCTTAGCAGATTATAAATGACTTTACACAACAGTTAGCTCCAGTTGAGTGATTTGATTGGGCATATTCCATGATGGTTATAAACAGTATAACAGCATTCAGACGCACAATACACAATTTGCTATTGTCCATCATTCAACTTTACAAACTTCAAACTTCAAAAATAACATTTGAGTAGAATTCTGAATGGTGGTTCACAGGGGGCGAGGGGGGAAAAGAAGCCTGGATACTTAGGTGTAAACCTCCAGGTGTGCTCATATTACATCAATACACCTGCTAGCGGTAATGTGTAGACCACATTACACAGAATTGTAAAGCTAGCTTGCTGTCGAGAAGTTGTTTATGCGTTGCTTAGCAACAAGTCAGCTGCTTGAATTCTGACAGAACAATTTGTGCTGGCAGAGCTGAATGAATGATTGAATAAATAAATAATGATTACCGTTTCTTGATAAATGGCGTTGTTTGTAGAATGGTTGTATAAAAGCAATATCACAAGAGAGGGAGCGCTGATATACAGTATAACAGCACTCCCTCTCCTGTGATATTGCTCAAATGTAATCTGGGGTTAGTTGAGGATTGTACTAGTAACAGTCAATCATGGCCAGCACATGAAGAACTGTTGTGCCTAATGTGCTTAACTCTGAAGTAGTCTTTCTTCTGGAGTTCAAAAATTCATATAAACAAGGACATACAAAGATGCACATTTACAATGCAAATGGCAAAAATGCAAACACACACACACACACACACACACACAGTCAGAATGTTGATGAGGCAGATCAGGAGCTCTCTAATGGTTCTGATATAGATTTATGTGTTCTGACACCCCGCAGATGGTTTGTATTAGGCAGGGAGGGGTGCCAACACCAGGTCAAGAGAGATGACCCGGCCTTCAGCTTCCCTCATGGGAAACCAAAGCAGCAGACATGGGGAGCCACTGCTGCTGCTGCCATGCAAGAGCTCAGACGCTGAGACTGCAGCTGTTGTTGGAGCCTCAGTAGAGAAAGTGTTCCCATAAACTGTCCTAATCTCATCATCCTAACTGATACATAGCATTGAAATGAGCCACGGCAGCACAGAAGTGCATCAAACCACACTTGAAGGGGGTTTAGCAAAACAACATTGATTTTGACAAAGGGTAGAAAAGGATTTTTTAGGGAAAAAAATGAACATACACAAAGCAGATCAAATGGGTTTATAAATATGTATTCATTGATTTTTTTCGTCCCCTGGAGTGCTTTGTTGATTTTGCTTTTGAGACAACTCCCCTATTACCCGCTACTTACCAGTAAGATACAAGATTATGCAAACAAATTACATCTTGATTAGAATTATTCAAAAGTAAACAATTGAGGGATTCAGCTTTTCAAATCGCTGTTTCCCAAAGCTAAAAGCTAGAGATACTTCAGCAACTTATTGTGCACAAAATAACAAAGAAGTACAGAGGATTATCATGTTACCATGGATCATGAAAGAGCGTGAGAAGGCTTACATTAAGAGTGGCACTAACAGAGTGGATGAAGATACAAATAGATAGATAGATAGATAGACGGAGAGTGGCTCACCTGATTAATGTGTTTCAATTTGTCAATAATCTGATTTATCACAGGGTCTGCTCCCTTCACTTTGACCTCAGGGTTGGTAGTCTGAGCCTTGATCCCGCTGCCCACCACACGGAGGGTATAGCTGTGAATGAAGCACAGAAGACAGAGGGGTTTATCAGGCAATCAGTGTTACCTAAGTATGTGCATGTCCATCCATCCATCCATTTTATCCAGGACAGTGTCATGGTGGTAGCAGGATGAGGAGGGTAGCCCAAACATCCTTTTCCCTGCTCACATCCACTAGCTCCTCCTGGGGGGATCCCAAAGCATTCCCGGGCCAGCTGGGATATCTAGTCCCCCGAGTGTGTTCTGGGTCTACCCCAAACCCAGTCGGACATGCGTGACATCAACCACTCGGTTTAAGATCAGGCAGGCCGTTCCTCCCAATCACCCCTCCATGTCACTCCATCATTACCAACGTGAGCATTGAAGTCTCCCAGTAGAACTATGGAGTCCCAAGATGGCCCAGTGTCTCCAAAAAGGCTGGGTACTCCGAACTGCCATTTGGTACGTACACTGTAACAACAGTCAGGGCGTTCCTCCCTGCAATACGAAGTCAAGGTGAAGCGACCCTCAGTCGGGGGCTAACAGGTAACCCCACAACTGCCCACTGCCACTCACTCACAACTCTGGAAAAGATATGTTCATGTAACGTCAGGTAATGTTGAAATGGAGAAATTCATAGGTAGTAAGTAAAAAATAAAAAATCTTTTCTTGGAAAGGACAAAGAAGGACCCCTAAAATCAATATTCTGAACTCATAAAAAGGATATTATAATTCATCTGTAGGTATACCCAGCGGTTAAATTGGGATTTCTGGTGAGGGGGAACCTGGATTCTCCAGGGTCAGCAGATGCAGGCATGTGCACGGCAGGAGTTGTGGGTCTGAATATTACATGTATGTTTTTATGAATATTACATATCAGGGGGAACGGTGATCTCTACTGGAGGTGAAAGTTTATGCTCATTCTGAGTAAATGCAATAATTCTAAGTCACAGAAGTTTACTTTATCAGTCACATCCCAAAGTTTCAATATACTGCAGTATGTTTAGTGTTTTATAGCTTCTGTCCTTCATTTCAAGACATCTATACATACTTCAGTCTCAATAGCCTTTCAGCTATACAACAGTTCACTGGTTTATGTGTTAGCAGGCTTAATTGTCAAATACCTGAGGTGATGATAAAGGCCATGGTCTCATTCTATTGGCAAGCCAATAAAATTCACTGACATCTCAATATTGTTCCAGAGCTTCTTGTTTAAGCAGAATATAAAGCCAAGGTGTGCTCATTTATTGGAAAAAGATTTGCTCTGAGCTCTTCATCCATCCCCCGCGTGTGTGTATTGCACAGTGCACAGTGCACCAATTTCTGACAAGCGTGCAGAGGAGACCTTTGAACTTGAATATCCGGCTTAAGAAATCAATAGCTAAAATGTGTGATGTATATTCTAGCACCTAACACAAATTGGATGCCCTCTTTTAAGAATACATAGGTTGAGAAAAAAAAACATAAATAAATGAAGGCCTAGCGTAAGGCATGGGTGCCTAATTTATTTAAAAGTGATGGAGCAGTGTCCAATTACGTTAGGGGGTCTGGAGTTAGGTTATGTGGTATGTGTTTTTACTTCTTTATTTGTTTTTGTCTGACTTCTATGCAAAATACTCAATCGAAATTATAGAAATCTATGCGAAAATATTAAATTCAATCAACATTCTACAGTAGTTTGCACAAATACATACACCCATTTCTCCACTTGGGCTAATATTTCCTATAAAAAAATCATATTTTACATGATTAATATTTCCTATTAATAGATTGTATTTAGGTGTTCTGGGCATTTTCCTTTCAAATATGTTTTAACCGTCTTTACTTCTTCCTACCCAGCTGAGATCTGCTCATACGCATGCATCTTAACTAGAGCTAATGGAATTTCAGGATGTGAGATGGACTCTCCATCAGAATACTCGGGCACAGTATGGGGTAAGTGGTTTTCTTATGGATGGCGTTTGAATCCAATCCTTGAAGTTTCAAAGAGAATGTAAATCATACTTTCATACAAATTTACATAATTCCCCTTTCACATTGACAGAGCGCTTTGTGTAGAACTCAGACAAAAATATCTCTAATGACCCTATTTTGAAATAACCATACCTCAGTAAGTGCGGTGTCTATATTATTTTGTCGGTTATCTCGTAAATGTACTGAAGACTGTAGGAGTGCACCACCAGCTGAAAGAGATTTAACCAAAGCAAAGTAAGTTCACTACAACAGAAGTACAAAAAACCGGGGGCACCATCCGGTTTAGGACAGCAAAACAGATTTACATTGCTTCTCTTGATAGAGTGGCAACCCTGACTGACTGAAATGAGCTGGAAAGATAATATGTGCGTCTATTATGAAGATACACTGTTCTTTTTATCCATTTTTTCATTTGGAGGTTTCTTCTTCTATCCTATGCTTAAATATAATCAGTTTTATTGTAACAAAACATTTCATTGACAAAAAATAATCTTTGCAGTGTTACATTATATTTGTAAGTATTATGAACGAAGATCATGGTTTTCAGTGACAAAAACGTGTGGGTCGTGTCCCCAATTTCTCTATGGAGTGGGTTCATATTGTATGGCTGTAGGCTGATGTGTGGAGACTCAGCTCCGCCTGAAACCTGTAAACAGGAACTGTACTCCAGCTGGCTCCGTCCCAGTTTAACCCCTGGGCATACCCGCTGTTGTACAACGTCAAATAAGATTTCATGGAGCTAATTGAGACCGCACGTATGTATGGGAACTGGGATCAAAATGGTCAGTGTTGGGTGTAAAATTTGTTTTAGGTAAAAGCGGTGAAACAAGAGTAAATGGAAATTATGGTGCTGACTCATACGTTTTTTTCTTTTATTTTCACCTTTTTATACTCAATGTTCACTTATAGTTAAAATGATCCGACATCCTATGGTATAAATCCACCTCTTTGTGACCTTTACTGCAGTCTTTTTCCTCATTCACCTACTACAGCATGATTAATAGCGGACTGAAAAAATTACACGGGAGCCATCTGTGCACAATTCCACCCAATGAAAATATATAAGGCCACAAGAGTTAAAAACCAGTTTGTGTGCATGCTGTTGTCCTGTTAACGCCCCTGAACTGAAAAACACACAGAAATGCATGCGGTCAGATGTGAGATTGCACATGTATGCATGAAATACCATTCATGAATGAACACACACACAGACATACACACACATACACACACACAGTACTCTTCTTGCATTCAGTAAGCAATGAATTTCACTATGCCATTGGGATCCATAACCTGAAACACATACAATCTCTTGTAACATGCTGCAGGGTGGCAATGCAATACAAAGACTCTCAGAGGGCTGCAACAGCACGAGGATATGTGGGTCTGTTCCTTAAAAGGTGACATAGATAAAAAACATTCATCATAGTCATCATATATCCTTCACGATGAGTACAAAGCATAGCACCAACCACAGCCTACAAGAGGATATCAAACAGCTGAGTGATTGCCTACGTCTCTGTGGACCAGCAGTAGGATCCTATAATCCATATCCCTCTCCCCAAAGGGACGCTTGGTTTGCATCTCATCCTTGCTCACACTGCTATTCAGTCGTAGATTGAAAATTTCAATCATTTCGTCCATGGTTCTCATCCTTGTTTCATTCAACCCCATTTATCTGTCTTTGCAAAACCTCCACTTCTGTGACAAAAAACTCTGCAAACCTCTTGACCTTATTCTTTGATTTCAATACAAATTAGCATATGAAAAATCACTGCCATTTACTCTAATCATAGAACAGGGGAAACATCAAGACGTGTGTCTTTAATCCAGTGGAGTGCAGAGTTAGTTCAGAGGCATACTTTTAAAAGGTGGTCGTACATAAAGCACAGGTTTGATGCTTCTCTTTGCCCTCTCTATATCTAACATTTTAATAACAGCTTACTCCAATGTAATGCATTTTAAATTGCCTGAATATCATGCTGATTAGGACTGAAACAGGGAATGGACAAAGATAGAAGTGATGAACATTGAAAAAATACTTTTTGGATGTTTTGTGGAAACTGTAGCTCAAATTCACTATTTGACTTAATCCATGCCAAGTTCTAGCAAGCACTGATGTGATACACTTCTTTATACTTTCAATAATGTTTGCTCCCATTTTGCCTGGGTGAAAGCCACATTTACCATACTACAAAGATATATTACACTGTAGTTGTTCGCCTTGAAATTTTATTTGTAAGCTGGTTCTAAAAATCAATCATATAAATAATATATTAGCTGTCCCAAAAGGCAGAAAAATACTGGTGGATAAACCCTTCTGTTTGATTTTGCAATCATTATATTGTGACCAAGGTAACAGCCAGATGATGCAAGGTCAGTGCAGAGATGTCACTGTGCTATTTGTTTGAAGGGTGACAATATCTATTAGGAGGCAGTCCCACAGAGAATTTGTTATTTTGCAATCACAACAGCAAAAGCAAATTCTGTCCCATCTGAGCAACAGTTGGGAGAATTTGTAATATTGTTTTTATTTATTTGTTTGTTTGTCTGTTTGTTTTTATTGATTGATTTATTTATTGGCATAAACAGTCGTGTCAAATCATCAGCTTCAAAAACAATGCCTCTCTTTATATTCTTATACTACAACCAATTGACAGTGTTCATAAAACATTTTCAAATGGACTGATTGTATTTGGTGTTTACTGAGCTAATGTTGATGGCTGGACTCCAAGCACAGTATTTCTCCTTTTTTTGACTCAGAGCCAATGTTTTTGTTTTTTGTTCAGAAAATTAAAAAGAATAATATTCAGTAATTCTAGTAGCTTCTGGGATATGCAGTATGGTTATTATTACAAAAATGAATTTGTTATATTTGATTATTTTTCAGTGTGAGGTATCAAAATGGACAAAATCTCATTTTTTGGTATCACCACAGCGCTGCTCCAGTACCATTTTTTTCCGTGACTTGCAAGTTTTACCAATTCCCCCACTTTACTGCAAAAAAACAAGTTCTGCAAATTGCATCACAGTTTTTCATATCACAATTTTTGCATCACAAAAGCTACCACAAAATCAAGCAATAACAGAGAAAAGGAAGAAAAAAAAGGACTGAAGAGGAGCGCATACCATTATCTATACTCAATTCACTTTTACCTGTCATGCAAAGCAGTTTTGTAAGAGGACTACTCGACACCACCAATTCCTTTCTTCACATTTTTCCACACATAAGTCTATGCATCTGCCTTTTGGCCTGGCTGTGCTTCCTATCAAACACAGAAATCAATTTATTACAAATTCAATTTAAGTTTGGTGCTGTCTGAGTTTAAGGCTTAGAACAAGGAGGAATAAATAATAGAATATTTTTTGCAAGCAAACTGAAAGTAGCTTAATAGTCTTCCTGATGTGATAATAAACAAGTATGAAAAGAAAGGGAAAGTGATTTTGGAATCTTTTCATCAGATCAACTTTAGTTTTCTGTTCGGGTATCTGAGGGCAGTTTTCTTTCCACTGAGAGCTAATTTTCATTATTGTCAAAATTTACATGTGCTGGTATTGTTAAGAGGCATTTTCATAGTTCCTTGTTGACCTGCAGATATAAGAAGCGCCTGTGGCAGTAACTTTTATGAGCCTGGCATTAACTAGCCTAGTTTAGGACGCCTTGAAGATACTATTACTGTGCTGTCTGGGAGGCACAAGGAATCATTACGCTGCTTAAAATTCTTTCAGCTGTCTGAGGAGTGTCATGGCATCATTTAACTAGCAGGTCACAGACGACTCGTATTGTTTAACAGTGAAAATCTATTAGTATGCTTCAGCAGCCTTTGAGGCATCAATCAGGGGCTGCAGCTGAGCATGCCCATGCTACTTATTAGCAGCCTCCCCATCTGTTTGTGTTTAAATTGTGTTCACACGTGTAATCACTGTAATGAAGAATAAAGCTGTGCCTAATAAGACACGCAAACTGTGACTTCCTCCAAACGGTTATCTGTCTTACAAGCTAACTAGCTAGTTATTAATGAGGATAATAACGAAGATAAGGGAAGAGCTAGCTAACAATGTTGCATCAGATTTTAAACCAAACTCAACTTTAGCTTTTTCATCAAGTTGATATGTGGCTTCTCAAACAGACTCTTCACTATCTAAATGCAGAACCGCAGCTCTCCGAAAGTCACTTCAATCAAAAAGTTGTGGAGAATAAACTAGTTTGTTGGCTCAGGGGATGAAAGAGACAGATACGCACATTACTCATGGTTGGCTGAGTGGGAAACAATTGGCAGGTCTGGTTAGTAGCCTAGAAGGCAATAGCTGCCTCCCAGTTGACACTGAGGAAACAAAAGTCCTTCCGACTCATTGCCTAGCCCAGACAGTATTTGGGAGAGTCCGTACCTTCAAAGCAGCCTGATCTCCTAAGATCAAAATATCAGAAAACCCTGCAGGCAAGACACTAGAACACATGCAACTGTTAATGATTAAAATCAACAGGAGACCCAAACTTCAAACAAACATCTGTTGTGCAATAACCCAGAGTAGATATGGCAACAGGGAAAGCAATATCAACGAACATTTCAATTTAATAATAAATTTTTTCAAGCCTCTTTGCAATCAAGAAATTCATGTCTTGATTCCACAGAATGTAGGTCAAGGACGCATATGCTGACATCTGGGGGAATTTCATTTTGATTGGCGAACAATCTGTGAATCAAATTAAATAACTGACTGACAAAACCTTCCAAGACAGGTTGAGATAGCCTATCTTTTCATAAAGGATTATCATAATCAGGATTATAAGGTTTGCCAGCATGAGTATCTAGAAGGAAGTCTGTGTACCTTTACTGAGAGCCGTGACAAAGGGGATAATACAACGGCAGTCAATACTGCCTCTGGCAAAGATTTAGCTCCAAACATCACTACTGCCATGTTTGTTCCAATTACTGGGAAGCCCTGAGCCTTGAAGTTGTATTGACTAGTGCCAGGGAGACACCATGGAATTAGCCAGACAGAGCTGTTGAGCAAGGTGGCAGTTGTAATTAATATGGTCTGGTTGTTGGTTGGTGGGTAATGGCCACTGTGTGTCAGGAAGCCGTATTTGAAGTTGTACTGAGATGTTGGGAGTTCCCCGTGTGAAGGGAAACATTAAACACAGATTCATTAACATTAAGTTTTGCAGGGCGGAGAAAACTATAATAAACTGACTGTGTGAGTGCACACAAAAGGTGGCGGTGCGCTGATAATTTTGAGGCAATGGATATGAGAAAATATTGCTTTCAGCAGGGATAAAGATTGACAACAAAAACAAGGTAGATATCATAATAGAAGTTAAATTATGATGATAAAATGCTGCTAGACATAATTGCTTCTCTCCACTGTCTTAATAGAAATCTCTACAAAAACAATGTTTTCCAGTTTTCTGTATTGTTGCTGTAACAGGCACTTGGCCGGTGAAGTGACACAAATTCTGTAAATGATTATTTATATTTGTCAGAGTGTTAAGCAATGACAGCTTTGTTGCAGTTTCAAAATGGCTCTTTTGTGGGATATAAACTTTCATATCATAGATTCTGGCAGTCAACAAGCAGAATTAGATCAATGATTTGATTCAGTCCAAGTTTTATGTTCAACCCATTGCTGTCAAACCATTAACATTCAAAAGAGGAGAGGAGTTGTGATAGTTAAAAGTTTTTGTTTCAACAGAATATTCAAGACAGCTTGCCTAAATGAATCAAACTTTTCACATTTTCAAGTTTGACTTTTTCTCTAAACGGAGCCTCAACCCTGCTGACTCATTCCATACATGCAGCAGAGGGTTCACATGCCCACTGAGCTTCTGTTGCAGTGACAGGGTGGTTATTGGTTGCCCTGACACAGGGCCTGTTGGGAGTTATATTGGCTGTTGTCTCTCCCAAAAGCTCCTGTGCTGCTCCACAGTGAATTCTTCCTACAAAAGTCACAGAGGTCTATAACAAAAACACTATGTTGAATTTCACTTTAACATCTCTGACTTGTCTATTTTCACCAAACTGATGCACTACATTTGCAATGTAAAAATAAACTATTAGATATAACTAAAAACAAGTAGACCCAAAGACTCCATTGTAATGAAATCAAAGATAGCTGACGGGCTCCTTTACTTTTGCACCACATTATGAATTCCACTGGAGGTCTTGGCAAGATACACCCACTTGGTTTACGGTTGTGGTTGAGGGAGGGCTATTTAAATGAATGGGTAACTGGCCAACAAATTTTCTGACCGGCGCTTGTGGGCCTATCTTGCCCAGAACGCCAATGGGATTCATAATAAAACTTTTGCACCAGTGCTGTGCTCCTGAGCAGTATGCTTGCTGCTGCCACCAGTGGTCAAAAGGTAAACTACAATTGCTTTATAATTACCTTTTACACAATAGCCATTTTTAAATTAAATAGCAGGGCAAGCACAGATGGTACTAATGACATAAACATGGGGTAAAAAAACAGGAAAAAACAGGCTTAAGTGGCTACATTTCCACATTTTTCAGCCACTCGTGTCAAGACCAGAGGCCACCCAACTTCCCACCGGCATTGGCTGCGTTCTCTGATTATATTTCCCTCTCCACAGGGACCATAAGAGTGCTGAGGAATATGATTTCTGCATAAAGCGTACACTTATAGATCTGCACTCTCCTCAACAACTGCCGGCTGTTAGGAGTGCTGCTGCTAAAAATCAGAATAAAAGGAGAACTTGACTTGGACATGTGCCATATTGGGGTTTTTTTTTCTCCTTCTTCTTCTTTTTTTATATTGCATGGGGGAAACAAATCTGATATCTGACTACAGAGCTCACATGTCATGTGTGTCATGTGTCGACAAATCAACTAGACTTACTAGACTCACTTAGACTAGAAAGTCAGGTGTAACCACAGCCTCTGTCAGACCTAAATGGACTGGAGCCTTCATTAATGTAACACCTGTACTTGCCCTACTATCTCATGTAAAAACGGCTGCTGTGAAAAAGGTTTATTGGCCTAGGTATGGACAATTATAAATTGGCCATGCCAGGGCCAAATGACTAGCGCACTACTCCACTGACTGAAGTGTCAGTGTGTCCAGTGAGAGAGTGGGATCCTGGCCAATGAAGAAGCCAGATATGGGAGTTCAATAACCGTGCAGGCTAGTCATGCAAAGGAGCTCATCCACAAGTTATTTAGTGAAGTGGTCTTAGCAATTCTTCAGCAAGAGTGTATTAGCTTCGTATGCACTGAACATACAAATGGTCAAGTAAGACTTGAATTACACTGGATGACATTTTCATATCCTTTTTGCTGCTGTTTGTCAAAGTTGCCAATCAACTGCATTCTAACAGAGATGGATGCAGTTTTTGCAACCTTTGTTCTCCATAAGGCGCACAAATAAATACTTTTTCATTGGACATTCAACACAATTCTGCACACGATACAAAATATATAGTTTTGGGGTGAAGTATTTCTTTAAAGTCACTAGTATTCAAATCAAGAGTAAAGCCTGGGCTGAGTGGAGCTGAATTTTTAGCTAAAGCTACAATATGTAACTTCTTTCTCTTGATACAGAAAGTGTATTGCAGGTCCTGTTGTCCTTATCCTCCGTATGTCAGGTTCACACTGCAACACTTGTCACCCATTTTGCGAAGCTCTCTGATGAACTCTGTGGGATAATCCAGTACTGCTGGCAAGCGATGTAGAAAACGTAGTAACTGTCCTACCTGTCTAACAATATACAAGCCAGCTGTTTCCTTTCCATCAGACTGAACCAGCATGAAAAAGCAAACCTAAAATAGCGTTTTTGAAAAGGGTTTTGAATAGCTACATACAACAAACCCCATATAACACATGCCTGCATCAAATGGTATACATCCAAAAAAGTATGGACACATTCTTAAGCATATGGTGGGATCTAGCCATGTTCACACAAGGTCACAGTTAGAAAAAGAATAATAATATACAATATTTTAATTGTTTTATTGTCAAAAAGTTGCATATTGCAGCTAAAAATGCAGGCTTTCCCAATGATGTATTGATGCATTATTTACTGTTTACCACCACAGTTTCACATTTTTTTACTCAGAAAAAAACAAATAAATACATGGGCATTATTATTGTTGTTTTGAACGTTGTACTATATTTTACTATACCTACACTCACAGCCTGTAGGAAACAATTTCATGTCTGCAGGTGCAAACTGTGTTCATCTTATGTTTTCTGTGTTCATGTTTTCTTGTGTGTCTTCGCCTGCATTTGAATTAGAGCCATAAATACAAATACAGAACGCTCAGTGGTCCCTTGGGGCAAAAACCGATGCACACTTTTCACCTACACTGCCCTGAAGAAAATGTGCTATAATCACAGGTAAAATTTCACATGTTGAAAGGTAATCTGTAAAAGTAATCACAATGTTCCTCAATCCATGCAATCAGCTTGATGATGAAAGCCAAATTTCTCTTTTGTTTTTTTGTGCAGTTCAATGTAAAAAATAATGTTACTCACGCCAGCACCTAAGTGTTCAAAGGTGGTAGGTGCATTGATTTAAAACAGTGATCAAAATGTTAGATCAGAGGTGTCCACTTTTGCTGAATATTAAATTTCAGCCTCCAGCTACTCAGAATCAAGCATTACCCCCACCACAGCATAGCATGCAGAAATGATCTGTTTTTTTCTGAAATAGCTTTTATTGTTCAGCATAAAGACCCTATACTATACAATTTCCCTGAATGTTTTTCCCTGAAAGTCAAATTTAGTTTGTGCCAGTGTAAGAATAATCTGCTTCATGATGTTTCTATTTAAATGTAGTATGGTAATAGAGTATTTATTCAAGCATTTCAAACACTAAGTTCTTCCACAGAGCAGGCACAATACCCTGATTGGCAGACAGTAAAAGCATTCACTATTCAAATGATGGAAATCTGCATTGCACAGTGGGTGTCATTTAAAATGCTGCAAACTTGGCTGAATGGAAGGATTTAGGAACTCATACTGAAGTATTAATTGGAAATTATTTCAAATTGTATAACAATGTATATTTCAAAATGCAATGACTATAAAACTAGCTGCTCAAAGTAAAATCAGCCATATTTATCTTTGACAATACATGACAATTTAAAATTATCTGCTATGATCTTTATAAGTATTCTATAATAAACTGTACACATTTGTTGTAACCTGTACAGCCCATTTGTCTAGAATGACATCCCCTTTTGGGGACGTCATTCTAGACAAATGACGCACCCAAAAGGCAAATTTATAATACTCTCATGATTAAACCTACAGTGTAATGTGGGTTTATTCTTCACTGATTATACCCACCGTATAATGTTATTGTTTTGTGCCAAAGTAAACAGCAGTTTTCTAAGATTTTGGAAACATATTTACATAAAAATGTGCCTGCATAATAAGGTGTGGTATCTCTTAACACAAATGCCCAAAATGACACATACCTCACATTGACAGAATATGGTCATTTGGGCTCCAAAGAGTCTGTTATATTGTACACTGAAGATAATTTCCTGGCAAAGCTAAGTGGGTCTGTGCGCATATGAGCTACTGCATCATGCAAGCCATTAATGCCAAGTAGATATCAGAAGTCCTCAAACAGCAATGTCACTTTTATAACACCTCTTAAATATTTGAGCTTAATGGAAGGTAATAAGGAAAAATGGAAAAGTTGGCTATCTAGGAGGTACAATGGCCCCATAAAACCAGATGGTCACTGAAATGGAGAATTTTTAAAGATGTTAATACCCCATAAAGGTAATAATGTCCGAGATTAAACAGATGTGGTAAGAGTGGGGCAGACCATAAAATGCTTATTGGAGCTTTTATGATACCAATGACGGTCAACATGCTCTCATCCAAAATAATGTTCCACTCATATTTTCTTACAAGCGCGCTTTATCTATTCAGTCTGCTCAAAATAGAAGTTTTACTTGATTTCTCTCATCATTTTTCTATTACTGCAGAACCAAAATAAATATCCTGCAGGATTCGATGTGCCGATTTCTCCTGGTCTCGATCCAGCGCAGATTACCAAAAATCATCATGCTGATGAAAAACATTTTTCCTCTAACACAAAACTTAAGAAGCTTAGTCATCACTGCCATCTTCATCCATATCTGAGTTGACCAAGCTTGTCCAATTTCAACACCTACTTCCTGGAGATGCAGAGAGAAAAACACTGAGAGGATGATTATGAATTTATGAGGACTTCTGTAAACATGCATAAACAAATCAACAAGCCTGGAGCAACCGCCTTATTCCCAAGCTATCAAATAGTAGAAGCAGCAAGGATGTCGGGTTTAAAGTAAACACTTCACCACTGATTGGTCTTCCCCTCACAACCGCACTGTATACTATCCATCTATCCACCTCTGGAGTGCAGCTGGAGGAACACAAATAGATTAGAATAATGCTTGGAGACGCATGCCCCCCCACCTGCGAGCATTAGGACATTTAAACCGGATTTTACAATGTAATTTGTCAGTGCTTTGCTCACCAGTGCTGTAACTGTATTCTCTCACAGCCTGTATCTGTAAATTATGAAACCCTTACACTCCACGATAAGACTTGCAAAATGGGAATGGGAGTCACACAATTTCGATATATCAATTAAATGTATGTGCTCCTCAGTTATTGTAATGAATTTCTGAGCAGTGAGAGACTCTCACCTTTTTATCCCACAGTGAAAGAGTATAATGCGCTATCTTGGCAGGAAAACCACAATGCAGCTTGGCTTCAACATCGGTTTAATGCAGAGATGTAAGAGGGACTGCTTGGTTTAGTTTTTATCTGAGATTGTTTTGTGTGTCTAGGCCTCTAAGTACACATCTGTGATTATTTCATGCAGGAACAAGTAGCCACACCTGCTATTTCTCCAGCCACAGATGCAGGAATCTAGCGTATTATCAGTGCACCTCTCAGAGGAGCGCTGCACATCCACAGCAGTAAATAACATGTTGTGCAAAAGGGACCAAACATCAACAGTCTAATCACCCCTCTGAAACTATCTGTGAATATTTGCTCTCCTTCTTCCCTCCGTTTTACTCGGTGTAAGAGAGGCCGACTGAGCCACAGGAAGAGCTGTTGCTAATGGTAAAGCAGCTCGTAAACTTCCACAGACCCTCCAGAGCTCAAAGGTGAATGACAGCTGCAAAACACCCTGCAAAGTGATCTGAGGTCTGCTCAGGGCCATCACGGGAGTCATCGCGTGAAAGCAAATAAATACAAGTACCAAAAAAAAAAAAGAAAGTAGAGTCAGTGCAAGGCTCGGTGTGCACGCAATGAGTTCAGTTTTACATTTAACGCTAAAATCCCACTGGGTGACATTGGGTAATAATCTGGCTAAGCATAAAGAAAATAAAGAGTGGGGGGTGCAGGGAGCTGCAAATGAAAAAGACAGAGTACAATATGTTTGTTTAACATTTTTCTTCCATGTCCACATCACCCATCTTTCTTGAGAGACAGTAAACCTGGTTGGTGTATTTACTGCCATATTGATTCCAAGTCAATTTTACAGTTGGCTGATCACACAGCTTCTCTCCCTTCATCCTCTGATGGTCTTATCTGTGTTTATGTTTCCACATGGTATTTCTCCACACTCATCTCTGTGTAGCCAATCACACAAGAGTACAACAACTGCAAAGCTGCGACCCCGAGTCCCTACTACTCTTCTCAAGACTCTTCTTGTAATCTCCCTGGGGTGCATCACAATTACTCCAGCCTCTCGCAATCTCTTTCTGTTTGACCATAAACCTATAAATAGGTTTTTCCTTGATATTGATGCTCACGTTTTGACCGGCTTTTGTAATTAATGATTTGTGAGAATATTCAACAAATACAAGCTTTTGCATGCTGTGCACACAGTTGCATTGCGCAATTTTTCAAAAAGCTTTAAACATCACATTCATTCATTTGAACAGGGATGAGAAACCATATGTACTATAGAGAGTTATACGCATGAACAGTAAACAAATGAGTGGAAATACAAAAAAGCTGACACATAGCCTTTTGCAACAAATTAAATATTAGACTATTTGACAAAAAACATTCAACAAACAGATTTTGCTGTATGGGATATTCTGCTCTCAGATGCATTGCAGCAGTTCTGCAGGAAAGATTAAAACTATGTGTTTATTCATTTGAAAAGCACAAATTGGGCAGTTTGAAGAGGGATGACTCTTATTAGTACAAACTATGAAATGCATCCTTGTTGACTATAGATTTTACTGGGAAAATAATTCATCTTCCCACTGTCAGCCTTGCCCAAACACTCTGCACACTCAGTAGAGATCAGAATAATTTATTGGAGCTGAACTGCATGGCGCATTATCCATCTCCACAATTTTTGGGAACATTTCATAAAACAAAGGTTAACAACACTTTCGTACTGCCTGGTAGTGTTTGATAACAGCTACATAGCACAATCACGGATACCAATTCATGCCTTTGGTTGGTTTTGATACAGTGTTCACTATATAATTTGTGGCACATATACCAATGGATCGATGGGTTAATTTATTTGCTGAAGAATTAAAAATA
The DNA here is from genome assembly GCA_900302615.1 of Holocentrus rufus. Classification (NCBI taxonomy): domain Eukaryota; kingdom Metazoa; phylum Chordata; class Actinopteri; order Holocentriformes; family Holocentridae; genus Holocentrus; species Holocentrus rufus. The sequence continues at coordinate 13,497 of OMLF01036346.1, read as the reverse complement.
AATGCCTCGGGGTTAGCCTTGACATTTTGTAATTATCAAAAGTTCTGTGACTGTGTGATTTAAACAACTTCCCCTCACCACTGGGCAGAGGGATTAAGATTCAGTCCTCTCTCAAAGAGCCTAATTGACCAGTGGCACAGGCTTCTTTACACCATAGTGCGCGGTCACAGCAAACCCTTGACTGCTACTTTAATTAGGAAGGCAAATAGAGCATATTTGCTTCCAAGTAAAAAATAATCTATATTTCACAAGCTTGACCCTAAGAAAAAAAACATCAAAAATAACATATTTTTGATATTATTTATAAGATGATTAAACTCAAAATCTTGGCAGAAAACTGCACTGACCTCTATGGGTTGAAAGCATAAGCTCTGCTGCACTTCTGATCACACCTAACATCACTGTTGGGTGTCGTCCTCAGATTGCTCTGCTGTATATCTGACCACAGCCAACAGTAATGCAGGAGTGCCAAATGAGGCACAAATACATCACTGCAGCAAGGCGAAATTTTCAACCATAAGATCCCAGCAAAAATCTAGATTTTGGGTGTCATGCCCCTTTAAGGGAAGAAGTCACCTTCTGAAACTTTTAAGCTGTTAGATGTCAGTTTGTGATTCTCAGTGTATTCCAGGATTTATTGTAATAAGTGTTATTATAGTAATTTATTATAGTAGGTACTTTCCATTAACCTGTCTTGTCTGCTTCTACTTCAGTTAATGTTTTCCCACACTGCTTCCTACATTGCCATCCCACATGTATTGTGTATTGTGGGTGTACTCCTTACTCTAAACACAATGCTTTTGGCGGCTGCGTTGCAATGTGGTCTGTTGAAGCTACCACTGGTGTCCAAATTGGTATCTTTGCCTCTTCAATGATGAATGAACCGACTCACTGCATGATTTTTTTAACACTGGTCCAAATTGGTATGTCTAGGAGGAAGCCCGCACGCTCTTATTTTGGGAGGTTGAGACCAAATCCTGATGTTTCCTGGTAATGCTTTAGATAGTTAAAGATTTTTAAACTTGTAGACTCCATTGTAGCTGTGCTGCATGACATGGTGTCTATTATCCACTTTAATAAGTAAAATTACCACCACCAAATGTTAAAATGGGCCTAGAAATGCAAAGTACAATTCCCAATAGCTGTTTTATCATAAATGGTTTAGGTGAATTTTTCCTTTTATATTGGTGGTGGAGATTAAAGAACATTTTGAGATTGAAAATCAGTGCAAGTACACATATGGGAATAAGATGGAGATGTGCTACTAATACCATATATCCATGTATTCTCCATAATTCAGATGATAAATGCTAGTAGGATTTTTTTTACATTTTCACCTAGCTAGCAAGATACCAAATGAATCCTTTGAACACTCCAAAAACTGAAGTGAGTTATGAATCAGCATCCATGAAGTTGCCATGTAATTATTATAAGGCATGTATTTGGGCACTGTAGATGTGTTGTTATTGGGTGTCATGCTATCCTTCCTCACACAAAAAAAAAATAAAAAAATAAAACACCTCCATGCAATACTCTAAAACGTCAGAGTGATGAATTGACCATCCAACATACTTTGGGTTTGCTCATTTTGACTGAAGCAGGTTTCCAGGCTAGGCAGCAAGCAGAAGCGCTAATCTTCACAACCTCTTCACACTTCTTCAGCTTGTGTCAACAGCACTGTGAGTCAGTTAGCCATTCATATGCTGCTACAGATGGTCCCATTCCTCTTCTTCAACTCAGCAGCTGACATGATTCATGGGGCTCTGTGTCTTGATTTAGGGGCTCTTTCATATTTCTTCTAGCCCACAGCAGAGAAGCATTACTCTAAGATACCCCCGAGGCAATGACCCTGTCTGCCTGCCCTGCCTTTCTACGTGGCTGAGGAGGAAAAGAGCTCGACTGGGCAAAGCTGGGCACTCACAACATGCACACGCACATTTACACATGTAGCATGTAGCATGCACATGAGCTAATGCAAGCTTGTCTACACAAAGTCAAACAAGTCGAACAGTCTCTCTCCCTCTCTCTCCTTCTCTCTCTCAGACCGACAATATGCTAATTAGCTGAAGTAACTGGCTGTGAAAAAAAAAACGATATGGTCTGCAACAAAATTAAAGCAAGTCAGGATTAAATGAGCAGCCAGGATGTAACAGATAAGCATTCATTTCGTGTTGTGGCCAAGGTCTCAGCCAACTCATTAACAATCCAGAAAATGAAGCAGTATACCCTCCAATACTGCTATTACCCAAGTCAATGAAATGAGCACACCAGCAAAAATGAAACCTGCAGATACCAGGGTTTGTTTCCCTGCCCACTCTCAGTTTGTTGAGTGTGGAATACAATAATCCGGCGTGTTTCACTTCGATCTAGAGTCAAAATTTTAACTTCAATTTGGTCCCTGTGGGCTTCAGTTTTCCTTGTCAGAAGCAACTATAACGAAAGACTGTGAGCACCACTTCCTTATCGCTACCAGTAAATTACCTCAGGATCAGATACAGGCTGCCAACTCACAGAAACTCCACTCACCAGAGAGAGAGAGAGGGAGAGGAGAGAGAGGGAG
>OMLF01036344.1:0-14781 GCA_900302615.1 Holocentrus rufus | reverse complement strand
ATCATTATTTTATAACTCAGTCTAATTCTCTGACTGTTTACTTGTTTAAAGTATTGCAATTCAGAAGTATTACAATTGCGAGTATTGCGATTTGATTTTACAATTTATTGTGATTTTTGTTTGCTTTTATAACACTAGACCAGGGTTGGGGACCCCTGCACTAGACCATGGGAAAAAGTTGAATTATGCACTTCTAGAGACTGTGTATCATGAGTCATGTTTCCAAAAACATTGCACATCACATCAGTCAGTCCTGCTGAGTTTTATTTCAGCAGCATCATTGCTATACTGCATATGAAAGTGGCGAGTAAAATGTGCATGTACAATAGAATGAATTAAACATATATAGAATGAATTAAAAATGTATAGTTTTTGAAGTAAACTGCTACATTTAGCTGTTCCTGTTCATTGCTATCACAATACTTAGGTGCCAAATCGTAAAAAAAGAAGAAAGAAAGAAAAAAGAATCGTGATACCCTCACCCCTCCTGTTTATCCATCAATGATCTATCAGATAGAACAACTGTGCAATGCTATGGAAAGTAGAGCTAGTAACTTCCAAAAGACAAAAGAGACAAAATTTCACTATTTCTCATAAATTAAGACAAAGCACCTGGAGTGCTATAACAGGATTTGATGTGAAACACAACTTGTCAAACTTATTGACAGGTCACATGTGTAAAGACTCACTTGCCGATTTCACTGTGATTTTCTATCAGCTCGGCCAACAGTGGCTTTACAAAAGGCAGGTACCATGGGCCTTGTAAAAGTCGTGTCAAATTCTCCAACCCGGCTCCCTGTAGTGCTAAACGGTGTCCAAAAGTGGGTTTATTACGTGTAAAATGTCATTAGGCCGGTCAAGGCACATATTTCTGTTGCTGGTCTGGCTCTGCAGGCCATTGTGACAAGCCAGACTCTGATTAGTCAAATTAGGGGTGCGTTTGGACCGATACGCCCTCAAAGGGGGTTAAATCGAGTGCACACCACCTTGTTTCAATCAAACAGTATTTATGCTCACACCAGAACATTGGGCGCATTCATCCTCTCTATCTTGAAACCTGAAGGTCTTAAGTACACTTTTGGCCAGTGATGTCCTAGCCATGCTTCTCCTCCCTCTGCTCTGTGAAAAGAAAAGGGCCAGTGAGAAAAGGCAGCTTTTAAGCAAGTCCAAAATTCTTCGCAAGAGCCAGAGAAAATCAAAGCACAACAAAAGGGAAGAGCGTCCACTGATCATCCTCTCATCATGACACAATATTATCACCAGTTTATTGCTATTGGGAATAGCAAACCACAGACTTTCCATCCTTGCTTTAAAAAAAAAAACAGGTGCCAGGGCTCTTCTCATTTTCTTACATGTTCTTGCAAAAGCTTCCCAGTTGTCTACAGTTTTTATCTGAAAGACTACGGGTAGAAACATCTCAAAAACAAAGCTTGTAGAACAGTCGCATCCATTGTTGGGGTTGATGGTGAACTCTGAAGTAATTTATTTGTTTATTTATTTATTTCCATTTAATGCTACCTAATTAGCACTTGCTAGCTAGCTATGCGTTAACTGCATTTTTATTGTATAAAAACATTTTGTTATCACAGTCAGTGTGAAAACCCTGTAACTCCAGTTTTGGTGATTTTCATGTTTTAACTTCATTTGAGGGATCACCTGCAACCTCCGGGTTTAGTAGCCAGGAGGAGGAGTGAGGGATGGAGGTGGTAAAACCTTTTCAAAACTCAAAAAATAAATAATTTAAAAAAAAATACATGAATAAAAATAATTCACATTGGTCAAGCCCAGTCAAAGATAATGTTTTGGAGATACAAGGTTTTCATTCAACAGCACTGAGACTAAATTGTATTATTTTTCTCGGTCAAACCTTAGATCACTATGGGGATCTAATTCCAAACACAAGCCATAAGAGTGAGGGATAAAAGTATTAAAGCATTACAGCAGCATGATCAAGTACAAGTCATGGAGACATGGAGGGAGGACTTGATATGTTGGGGGTGGAAGGTAGGATTTCTTCTTTCAACACCTCATTTGCTCTAGCTAAGCATCTGTCTCTTTCAGCAGTTACTGCACATAGGAAACAGCAGGGCTACACTCACTGCTCAATCTTCTCAACAGCATGCAGGCGATGGGGGCCTAAGGGGAATCCCAAACCTGAAGTACTGATAATACTGGAGCCCTGAATTTGTTTACAGTTCAGCATTTTTCTCAAGGAGGCCTATGTATTCTGAAAGGTATTAGAAGATTTCAAGGGCCAAAGGGTGATGAAAAACTAAATAATCACAGATATTTTTAATTCAAGTAATAAAAAAAAGAAAAACAAAAATGCATTTTTTAACAGCAGAGATTTACTGGGCCAAGGTATTTATCTCTCTGCTACTAGGAAACTTTTGAGATGCTTCCGCTTTGTCACTGACTGTGAAGTATGCACACTATGCACGCTTGTCAGTAGCATACAGGTTATGGTGATATGAGGGGAATCCCAGACCTGCAGATCCTTTGACACTGGAGTCCTTGATTTGTTTACATATTGCTCAATTGGTGCACATTTGCTGCTGCTGAAAAAAAAAACAGCACTCTGCAAAAAGTATGGCATCCAGGTGTAAAGAAGCCATGTATTCTCAGGGAGAAAACTATCTTTTGAAAATATCCTTAAACTGCAGAAATATGGTTAAATACACTGGTCATTTTGATTTTTAATATCTTTTACACATCACCTGATGTTATTTTTTAAAAATTCTGTATTCCTCATACTACTTTCATCCCTCTCCTTTTCTGTACAATGTGTGTTTCTGGACTGTTGCCAGCCTGTGAAGAATTATTATTACAGAGGAGTCTGAACAGTTTGGGATGTAGTCTGGCTTAATGTTATTGGATTTCTAGCAACATAAATTTAAAGTTGGGGAGCATCCAAGCCAGCCTGTCAGTACATCCTTGTGTGATCAGGCGGATAATAAAAGTCAAATAACATTTACCAATGCATTTTCCTTGTGCTGTTTAGGGTGAACAAAGGATACTTACAACTGTATACAGTAGAAAGCATATACAGCTAAAAGGTTCGCTTGGATATTAGCTTGGTTGTCTCTCTAGCTCGCTCACTCTGCGTTGAGGAGCTGATTTTTTTTTTTTCTAGCAGTTAGAGCATAATTTGGAGGGTGAAGATGGCAAGAGTAGAACTACTGATTATCAATAGAAAATACCTAAATAAATCTAATTACATTTTTACTGACTAAGTTATTGTTTTGTCTCTTCATTCTGTTCAAGTGTGTGTTTAGAAGATAAACATGGTTCTTTTTTGGGCTTCATGCAGACTGACAGACCCGGTGACTTTTTCTGACCATGAGGAACTTGAGGTGGTGACAAATTGGCATGGTGGAACAAATTGGTACTACTTGTTTGTCTAAGTTGAAGGTGTCCAATGGTAGCCTAGATGTTATGGGAAAATGGCGTAAGTGTGAATGGGCAATAATTGACATTATCAAATGGGCACATCCCCAAGTTATTTGATTGAATTAAGTGTAATCATAGGTGTTTGAAACCTGTATTTGGTCAATGAGTGGAAGAATTTGTCTGCTGTGGGATTATAGTAGTCCTATCAATACCGGATTATCCAAAAAGGTTAATATAATCTAAAAGTCATTTATAGCACAGTCATTGTTCATCCAAAGTACAATACTTAATACACTTGTGTCCTTGACCCTTGCACTCCTTCATATCAGTAATGTAATATTGGACATCTAGGCTTCCAGTGCTACTGTAGCACTCATTGTGAGTCAGTGTGGATAGGAGCATCAGCCAAATGCCTCAAATGTAAATGTACTTTTGTTCTAGTAGACAACCTGCGTACATTTGCAATTTACTCATTTAATCTCAAAGAGTGCATAGAACAATTTGTAGATATGCAAACTTGGTCCAGAACAGTTTTTATTTGTTCTTTTTGTTGGGGACAGATGTTGCAAATCCAACTCGATTTAGCAGATTTCATTTATATTACTGTGTCACTGGTATCAAGCCAAGACTTTTATGTGCGAGCCATTTAATCTGGCAAATGAAGGTGTGTGAAAGTGACTGTTTGCCTCATAAAGGTGTGGCTTGCCTTTGCAAAGAAAGTAAACTTGGAAACCCCAATTCATCACCATGCATTTAACACCAAAGTTTGTGAAAGGGCTTTTGGCCTTAGTCTATTGTTCTCTTAAAATGACCTAAGTGGCTGAGTACTCAGCCTCTGGAATTGAGTGTGTGCTTCTTCTGTTGGAGGCCTGAATCCTACCAGGGCTTTATCAGTCTTGTTACTTTTCTACTGCTTGAAAAAAAATACAATTTTCTAATTATTGTAATTTAACTAGCACACTCACAAAAATTAGAATATTTCTCCCTTTAATTTTAATGATTTCTATAAAATCTGATTATACCCTTTATTATGTATATGGTATGTTATTTGATTTAATTATATGATATCATCAGTTATGTCATTAATTTAGTAATGGTTTACAATAAAAATTTGGTTTTACTTCAAAATGGTCAACTATTACAGAGGTAATCTAGTGGACAAATCACAATTTTAAAGTTGTTAATGGCTAATGATTACACATTAAGTACTGAAGCAAATAAAACAAACAAATAGAACATATATGGAACACTAATAATGACACCATGCTGCATTAATTGTAGTAATTTACCATTTCCAAGTACAACTTCACATTAAATGTCTTTCTATCTTACCAGTAATAATTTATCTGCAATAACAGCGACTCCTCTCTTACAGTACACACTTTTCCTGGATCTACCATCTTACAGAGTGGTGAGGGTTTACCATGGCCACAGGGCATAATCAGATGATGCAACTCCATATACCTCCTTGATGAAAAGACTGTGGCTCCCCCCACTGAGATAGTCAACTAATAATTTAAAATGTTCCACAGGTAATAAATAGTGGGGAGGTGGGCGAAAATGGCAGCTCTGAGCTCATTAAGAACTTGGAGGTACGGGGAGTTGGGCACTTCAGACAGTTTCTGTCCATTTGAAGTCGGGAGGAAACGTGGTGAGTTTCGCTAATCCCAAGCAGGAGAATATACAGTACAAACCTTATGGATGTGAATGAGACACACGCAAATTGATGTGGAATCAAGCATGATTCTTCACACAGGTAGTCAATTAAAATCTTGCATGTTACCTGCGAGATGGGTTTTTAATATGTGGTTTAAAGATGATGCATTGGTCATGGAACTGGCATGTGCGCTGCTATGATCAACAAAAACAGCAGCAGAATTGTGTTCAAGCAGTCAGCCTGTGTTTTCAAGCTCAGTCATGGTAGTGTAGTTAAAGACTGTGAGAACAATAACAAGACTTTTGTATCATTAGACTTAATAATGAAAGAGAAACCATATGAAAATCTGGTAAACATGAGGATCTACATTTCATTACCAATTTATTGTCACCTTGACCCAATGTGCAGCCCTCAGCACCCTGCAAGTTGTATTATTTTCTCCCTCACATATCTGTAATAAAGTGTACGGTAGGCCGAAGGTGAAGACAGGAATAAAAGTACTTGATCATTATACTGATGAAAACCTTGGATCAGGGTCCATAACTTTAAATCCTGAGGTAGTTGATATTAATGTCACTCTGACCCAGTACACAGCCTTCAGCGCATTAACAACGATATTAAAGCCATTATTTTGTCTTTCTTTTGTCATAAAATACATATTAAGCCAACAGCAAATAAACTCCTCTGCAGTTTATGAATGTGAGCTCCAGACCTGCCAGAAGATCTTTGCATCCAACCCGGATCCCATATGCAATAGATGAAAATAGATGGATCACTGTGTCAGGGTTAAGGTCTGTGACTTATGAAGCCTATAATAAAACTGTTTTATTATTTTACTGACTGAAAATTTGGCTAGCTTCATATCCCTAAATATTCAGAGGCTGTCAAATTTTGGTGTAGATTTAGCATATTTATTTGCACTTTTAAATGATAAAACAGATGGAAAAGAGTCAACTATACAGATTGTAGGTGAAATAAAGAGACCTAAGGGGCTTGTGGAAAAAAGCCTCAGTGGATTTTAATGTCACTACGGCCTCACAAACAACCCTTAGTATATTAACATTGAAGTTAGTCAGTATTTTGTCCCTCTTTTTTCACAAAAAATATGTTGACAGCAAATGAAATCCTCTGCAGTGTTTGCATCTGAATTCTATAAGTGCCAGAAGATTTTTGCCTACAACTCAAATACCCCAGAGCAGAAGATAGATGGATCTCTGTGTCGGTCTGTGTGAGGGATTGGTCTTAGGTCTGTCACTACCTGTGAAGGATTGTCCCAATAGCTTATACGTACACTCTGATGCCTTTTCAACTGTAAATGTGCTGTGCTGTATTAAATTCTCCCCCATCCTCCATTTCCGAATGTATTCCTTATTCTCCTTTTCAAAGGCAAGCAGAGCAATCGCCAACTTTCTCTCGCACATTTTCATTTTCGGCATCATCTTTGTTCTTTGTGTTGCACGGCCTGTCACTAGGAAACGATATCCCAGTAGTATTTAACACATTAAAATCTTAAATTAATCTTAAGTTTTGCGCAAGGATTAAGAAATTTTGGGGTACTTGAACAGGATCCATCTAATTGTCAAAACCAATACCTGAATTGGTTCTTGAAAACACACCTTAATTTGAGTTTTAAAATTCAGGTGTTTCAAGAGAGCTAAAAAGAACTTGAGGGGATATGTGCATTTTGACATGCATCATCTCAATTTTCTATTATTAAGTGTTCCTGTCTCTGTCTGTCATTAAGGACTGTGGTGTGTGTTCAGGAGCAATGTAAGGTGAAACTAAGGACATAAGGGTTTTGTGTGTTTTTGTGCTCTGGAGCACGGCGCTAGCTGCAGCAGCTAACATTTTAGCTTCACACCATAATGGTCATTGACAAACTTTTGAGTCTGTTCTTTAGTTACTGGCTTTAATATAGTTACTCACCAAAGTAAAGATTGTGTTTTAGTCATGAAAGACTTTTCCACAGTGTAAGTTGCTTCACAAAGTTTAGTCTAAAAAGCACATTTTAACAAATTATACCATTACCGCTTACACAGGCGACATTGCTTACACTCACATATGTGCCAGTAGAGAAACGAATGTCTGAAAGATGCTTGAAGCTGGTAGAATTTGTGTCATGTCCACCGGTCCCTAAAGTATGCACAGTGAGAAGTTCAGTAATGGCATTTTACATTGTCCGTTACAGGGCGTTAGCACAGGCTAGGCTAATAGACCTTTTTGATATGAAATAGTAGGTAAACGAAGGTGTTACAAATCACAATTAAGATTTTGTACCTAAATAGAACAGAACTTTAATTAATGTGATTAGTAATACCTTTGTTTACCTACTATTTCATGTCAAAATGGCTGCTGTGAAAAAGCTCTGTAGGCTAGCAGCTACAGCTAATGCCCTGGACCAGAGCTAATCATAATCTGACAGCAAGTGACCAAGTTGCGGTTCAGTGTCTTGCTCATGGATACCTGGACTGTTGTGGGGACTCAATACAGGACAGTCTTTCTCAGCACTAGGCCACCCTGGAACCTGGACCTACATGTGAATACATTTTATTACAGGATCACTTTCAATTGGTGCTGGTGGGGATGTTGTCACTTGTTCATACTGTACTATACCCATAGCAGGCTCAGTATGGGTATTTTATGCAATGGAACAAGTCTATCTGTCTCCCCCACCTCTCCACCCGCCTGTCTGACTGGTGTGTCCCCTGGCTGTGTCAGGCACTTAAGCTCCTGACTAGTCTGATTTACAGGGATGAAAAAGGGGAGTTAAGATGTTAGTCGATGAACAAGAGCTATGCTGGCTTTCAGCGCTGTCTTCACTCTACCATAATAGTATTTCACTACCACCCAACAAATCTACCGCTGCATCCAGTTTTGGACTTGACATGTGCAGAAGCCACAGCCAAAGACAGAACAAAGCCAACAAGTCCCGCTGTCCCAGACAACCTCAACTATCCTCTGCAGACACAACTAGCCGCAAAACAGACAAAGCAAATAATTAGTGTCTGACATCAAAATGACAAGGAGCTCTGAACATAATTATATCGCAGTCATTTTGGACATCCAAACAAATTACAGTCACATCAGAATTAAATGCATCTTATGGATCTTACTGTTTCCACCATGTTGTCTCTGGTCTCATTTAGGCTCTGCTATCCAATCCATTTATATTTTGGCTTGTCACTTTTTCTTGTTCGTTTTATTTTCTGTCATTGTATTCTTCTTGCTTTTGTTGTCTTGGAGTGAGTTATGTTCAAATGTTCCTTAGGTTTTCAGTCATTTTTAATCTCAAATGCACAACTTACGTCTGCAAACATCTGGTCTGCATTTTTATCATAATTTTTTTTTTTTCAACTACTTTCACACTATGTTTAATTACTGTTCAAATGAATTAGCAATAACAATTATACAGCAATATGTATGTTAGAAGCTCTATATAGTTGCCTTGGTACAATTGAGACATGGATGGTGCCAAAAAGGGTGAAAGTCAGTGCAATGGTATACACAAAGACACTTGCACACAAGCACTGCACAGTCTACAACAATTGCAGGAATAGTGCTAGTATTTCCCTTTTGAACCTTTCCAGCATCACCCTCTCTTTTCTTACGCTGTCTTCCCTCTCACCACAGTTTCATCCCATATTTCCACCTCGACCTCACCCTGCGACGAATTTGTGAGACACCGAAAGGCCCCGCTGTGCACCCGCACTCGCACTCACTACATCATATCTGGAGCTGAGAGTACAAGTAACCCAATATCTGGAGTTTCCCCTCCCTTTGCTGGAGTTTCTTCCCTTCACCACCACCCCCCCGCAGGTCCGCCCTTGGCTTCAGCCCCATGATTCATGGAGGACAGGAAAGGCTGAACAGGGAGATGTCATCCATTACCAGAGTAGGAGGAGGTGGAGGGCAAGTGGGAGGAAGAGGAGGGAGAAGAAGGTGTGGGGGCAGAAGATGAGTAGAAAGGAGTAGAGGTTGTGGATTGGAGAAAGGAGGGAGGGGATTTTGTTGCTCTCTGTGGTTTACAATGGGACTCCCTCAAGTGATGCGGTGATGCTGGGGTAGGGTGGAGTAGAGTAAAATATGTCTTCATTACCTCCAAGGGATAATTTGTCTGCAGGCAGCATTAAAAAACACATAGAGGAACGCATTAGACAATCCAGCTAATTGGAATCAATGAGCTGCAGCCCAGTAAGTAAAAGAAACATAGTGGCTCCTCTGCTTCGGCTGTATTAGCATTCAAGGGACACTGGGATATTTGTTGCATCTATTGTCTAGCAACCACATCTGGCACCGTCATGGAGGCTGAGTGGAGAATTGGCTGTGTGCAAAGAATCGCTAAATATATAATAACCAGGCAAAAAGATGAGAGATGGAAGATTGATGTGGTGCGGTTGTAGGTGGTCAGTTCAGGAAAAGTGTACGGTCCCATAAGATAGATTTGTTTCAAAATTAAGGCCACAAACTGTTTTGTCTTTAGCTTTAGCCCCTCTGGTCCTTGATTTTACTGTGTAATAATGTAAGTTGTAGCTTTAGAAGCTGCTTAGTTTTACCTAAACAGCTACTTTTAGCACTATTAGCTAGCTAGCTAATTTTTCTATTGATGACGTTTGAATTTGTCTAAGTGTTGCTCTTTTCTTTCTCTGTTCAGCCTATTGATACTCATGCTAACTGCTCAGTTTTTCTGTTTATGTCAAGCAAACTGCTGCTAAGCCTACAACACATCACTTCTTTTTCCCAAGAAAGACCTACCAGACAAATCCAAGTGCTAAGAACAGTATATAAAAGCTTTAAGTAGCTAAATGGACATTTACTTAGGTCAAGATGTTGCTTATTGTAACTGACTTTTTGCCACATAGTGTGACAAACCCCACCTAACTGGCACCCCATAGGTTAAAACAAAGCAGAATAAGATTTGCTTTTATTTTTTTGCATTAAAGTGTCCCTAGTTTTCTGCTACCTCTATAGCTCTTTACCTCACCCTCACCCTAAACCTCTTCCCCCGTGCTCCAGAGGACCCCCGCTGCTCTCTGGTACTTGGTGAGTTGTCTGTCTTTATTTATATCAGTGTGGAGGAGAGGTGGGGAAAGCTGAGACGATGAGGGGGAAAGATACCACCCACCCACCCAACACATACTGGAACACATGGGGCTCAGACATGCTGCACCTGCTGTGGGCCCTGGCATGCAGGGCTCATCTCCACACACACCTCATATATTTTACACACGCGCACACACACCACACACACATACACACCACTCACACATGCACTACATTTCTCTTATATTTGTCTGTTACTTTCTTTGCGTACTCTTCTGTCAGCCTCATATGAACAGATTGTAAATAATAGTGTAATAGTGGATGAGCTGAGCATGAGATCACCCGTTGGATTTTGACTGGTTGCTTTGAAGCCAGGAGATTTGTGAAAATGACATGTTGTCATTTTTGAAACCCAGGGCGGCCACAATAAGGCAAAGGGCGGTCACACAGTTTAAAAAAAAATTGCCATAACAGGACACAAGAACACAATATGGGTTTTAGACTTCTGAAACCAATATAGCTAGCTGTAGCTGTAAAAGGATAATTCTTCTTCTTCTTCTTCTTCTTCTTCTTCTTCTTCTTCTTCTTCTTTTTGGTAACACACCACCAAGTTGATATCAGTTTAATATCCACGCAGGTACATTTTGAAATAGGGAAAAAGAATATCTTGTGTTATCTCATCTTGTGGAGCACCTCTTTTTTTATATTCCTTTTACTATATGTTTGTTTTACGTTTTAAATGTCATGAAACATCTAAAAAGTGCAATAATAATAGAAGAGGATGATTATAATAAGATAATATAAAGAATTAGTAGTAATAGTGCATCATTACTAGAAAATAATAGCCCCAAATTATTATTATTTTTAGTAGTGGTGGTAGTAGTATTAGTAGTAGTATTAATAATAAGTAAAATAAATAAATAACAGTTAAGATAAGTGAATGAATAAATAAATAAATAATAATTTTATACATTATACATACTATTACTACAATGTTCTAATTCTTTTTATTGTTATTATTTCTGACATATAATCAGGAATCCTTTACTCGTGTTACAGTTGCTACAGCATAAAAACTCAACCCAGCCTGTATTAAGTTGCATCTTGCACACTGGATGACGACACTGGATCCAGAAGGTACACCGAAGGCTCTGATTGCCTTCTAACACTGACACCCTAATCTTCAATCTCTGATTCAGATGATACCATGCGCTCTTTTAGATTTAGTCCTGTCATTAAATCGGCCCGCTGCTGCCCACACTACAAATAAAAACCAAATGGCCTCCGATAAAAATCTATTTCCATATGTTAGGTTGAGTTACATGGGTGAAACAGAAATTTGTTGATTTTGCTAACTTTTTCTTTCTTTGGTATGTGGTCATTTGTACATTTGTGGTATGTTCTAAAAATGGCTGTTAGGGCAAAAGGTAATTACCTGTCTGGAAGGCTCCATGCCTGTGCAGGGCTGGGCCGGTTCAGTTTCCATATGGGGGTGGGGGAACTATTTATTTGACAAACGTGGTTGTTGCCTCTGTCAGATTCCCCTTTTTGAAATCGCATGCCTTTGAATCAGTGATGACGACGTGAAAGCGAAAGTGTTTTCTTAGTCAATTTCAGCCTCAGGAACTCAAACAATAAACAGGCCGCTCGGAAAGCTAATATTTTCTGAATCAGATATTTATTTAAAAGCCAGCGTTGGCCGAGCTGCAGATTATTTGTGTGATCAAAAAAAAGGGCTTTTTGCTGCTCGGCCTGCGAACCTTTCAAGTCGGGCCACATTCAAATAAATATGGAAAACGGCCTGAACTTTAAAATCACACACAGATGATGAGGGCTGATGTGAGTAGTAACACGCTGTGGGAGCCCATGTGCTCGCTGTGGGAATATGAATGGAGTTTTTAATTGTTTCTGACTCAGGACTGTGGGCTGGGTCTGGGTAAAGCCAATTAGGAGACTGGAGGAAACAGTGAAGGATTGTCTGCGGAAAAAGGCTATGACTTTCTGGTAGGCAGGCAGACAGTGTGTGTGTGTGTGTGTGTGACTGCGTGTTGGCGTGTAAGCATATGTGTCTGTGTGTGCGCACTTTATGTGTGATTATTGGAGCATACTTTGCGTCTTTGTGTGTGCCTGGGTGCGTGTGTGTGTGTGTGTATGTGTGAGAGAGTGAGTGCACTTTGAGTTCGGGGGAAGAAAATGTCATATGGCATATCTGATTACGTCTTGCGATGTTTTTTGTACAGTATTTAGCTTTTTTTTTCTTCCCCTCCCCTACACTGAAAGCCCTGGCCACTGCAAAAGTATCTGGAGATTGAAATCAGACCCAGAACTTTGGTCAGACTTGGAACCAAAATAGAGAGAAAAGCAACGCTGAGAAACCAACGCTTTGGTTTTATGTGACTCGTGCGGTACTTGAATTTCACCCATTGTTTTGCACAGTCAAAACAGTGTTTCTGGATGAAGAGAAAAGCGGTCAGTAAATTTATGGTGCAATTCACTAATGTGAAGCTCTGTATGTGAAGTCCTTGTACCATCTGTGTCAGTGTGCACTGAGAAACTCTTTAAGTTTTCAAAACACTAAGACAAACTCCTATACGTTTATTGTGTTTGGCAACTGTGGTAATGTTGATTGTGATGTGCAATTGTTGGCCTTTTTAAGCAGAAAGGAGTGTCATTTATAGTCAGGAGCAAAAACAAAGTGATGTGTTATGTGAGTCATATGTTAGCATACCTGAAAATGTTCCCACTGTTCACTTACAGTATATGCCCAAAATTCAGCTCTTAGTTCCTCGGCCAAAAGCCACAAAATGTAAACCCCAAAACACACCCAGCTCTTCCTTCCCTTTCATTTGAACATTCAACACTGTTCAGATTAACATGTATCAGTTCAGCACTGTCACATTGACCTTTGCACTCCTCACTATTGGTTGCTAGTAGTATTATCCAGCCAGGATTCCTTAAAGAAAAAATACACGCTTTAATACTTTAATGCTATCAAGTAGCATCATTGTGGGTTGTTCAGTGCTATCCAGAAATTATTTTGGTTTGATGTGTTATAATTCACCTTGGTGTTGCACCCACTTCCTCTCAACCTGCCTTGCGCACTCCAGTTAGTTATTCCCCAAATTTCCCAGAATGCCTTTTGACAGCCCTTGGAGAATGAGGCTTGGGAGGTGAGTTTCTGTTCTAGAAATAGTGCAACTTGCACTCCTTAAGCAAAACATAGCATGTCTTGTGGCTGCACTACATTGTGGTCTATGGAGGCTGCTGTAAGAGAAGAAATTAGTCTCTCTGTCTCCTCTGTGATGGATTTCTCCCTGTATGATTGCAGAATGTCGGTGCAAAATGGTGAAACAAAAAAGAAGCTCTTGCTCTTTGATTCTGAGGGACTGACATCAAAACCTGTCGTTTGCCACTGATGTTTTAGATCACAGAAACAGTTTCTACTGTTGAATTCCATTGCTGCTGCACTAGAAATTACTCTTTTGGCCAGTTAACCAAAGGACAAGAGAAATACACTACCAAACCAGAAAATGTACCCATGAATGTGAGCCACGGCTGTTTGTAATGAAATTTTAACAGTTTTGTCACTGTATTTTAAAGCAATACTCATACAACATTTTTAGCAAAATAGACTCCTACCACCTTACACAGAGTGAGAGAAGATGTTCGATACCATTTTCACCTCTGTACATCCACTGGTTCCGTTCCAATGGATAACATTTCATGCTAGCTTTGCAAAAAGACTTGAAGTCTACAGAAGTCATTAGCCTAGCTCCGTCCATCAAAGTGAAAAAATAAAACTTACAGCAACTCTGAAGATGTCTTATTTGCACAATGTATCATGTGTATTTGAAATATGTATCTTGGAAGGTCGTTTTAGGAGAAGGGTAGATGGTAGGAGCTATAGATGGTAAGAACTATATCCACTGAACATGTGTTCATCTGTTATAATGCCTGCCATCTAAATTCTGCTATAATGATTCTCATTAAAAAAAAAATCCAAGACCCCTATTTTAAATACACATGATACATTGTGCAAGTAAGGCAGCTTCAGAGTTGCTGTAAGGTTAATTTTCATCACTTTGATGGAGCTAGGCTAATGACTCCTATAGAAGCTAACGCGAAATGCTAACCATCAGAACCAAAATAGTGGACATACATACATACATAGAGGTGAATATGGTACGAACATCTTGTCTCACTCCAGGTAAGTCGGGAAAAGGGCATTTCGCCCAACACGTTTAAGTATTTCTTTTACAATTTTCTTTTAATTTACTGTTACACTTACTCAAAGTCACTCTGGATCAGGGTGTCAGCTCAGCTGCCTATCATGTAAAAATGCAGCTCTATCTAGCTGCGTGACTACTTGTTGTATTCAATTGAATTTTAAGAACCAGGATGGAGAAACTAAACAAGATGTGAAGTCTCCATTTACAACCCATATATTTACAATGCGGTGTTATTGTAAATAATGAGGTCCCAAAGGTTTGCATGCTGATGGTGTGGAGCTTGTTACTAGCAGCCATTTTGCCACACTAACGCTCTGTGAGCTCCCTGGTGGCCTTTCAGCTCCCAGAAAGAGAGGCTGATTTCAGTGAGTGTGTGTGTGTGTGTGTGTGTGTGTGTGTGTGTGTGTGTGTAAAGTATGTGAGTGTATGTATTTGTGTATGCAGGCATATAAGCTGCATGTATGT